>JAULBZ010006463.1:0-12369 GCA_032360805.1 Neoturris breviconis | reverse complement strand
ATGTTCAGTGTGTGTCACTTATCCATTTGACATGGAAATTGAAAATTTGACCAAAAAAGGTGATTGTGTACCTTTAAAATGTTAAAAAATGATGTTTCCAAAGTAAATCTTAACTTCTTTTCCATTGAAAGACACCTCTCAAGCACAAAAAAGTTACGAAGTTTTTAATACTTGCTTTTGTCTGACAATTACTTGTCAAAAACTTTTTTGTGTCCTATTTTTTATTGTCCGAACTTTTTAGTTGCCTTAAAAATCCAAAATTTGACCGAGGTTTAGCGTTATGTTGTTTATTTTACACAATAATAATGCCGAGAAAGCCGCAATAATGGTAACAAATATTTGACACGAAGTGAAATTCGTGCAAAAATTCGAAATATCGACTTTGACAAAAAAACGCAAATTTTGATGAGCTTGGGTACTAGGCTGCTAGAATTAACAGGATTAGTCGAATTTCTAGAAGACATAAGACTGAGTTCCTATGGTTGCTTTTCGGGGTTTTGTTTCTTGTAGTGTATATTACTCTTCAAAATTCACAGGAATATTCTATAATTTGTGCCGATGATGGTGGCATATTGGGCACAATTGGCCTAGAACTCGACCCCAAAGACCCATTTCTGACTTGGACTGAACTTTTGTAGCTGTGCTATCAAAGAAGAGGATGATTTTTTGGTGAAAAATGAAAGAATTAGTACTCGTTAAGTATTGCTGTTTGGTTGTTATTTTTTCTTGAGATTAATGTCCGAATTTGAACCGAAATTTGTCAGAAATCTTCATTTTTTACTCCGACAACATAAAAATACGTTGTTTTGAGGTTCTGGCGTCAAAACAACATCTTTTTTATGTTGAAAAAACGTCACGTGCCCATTGGGAAGATTTTTCATGACCCTTTAGGCACTCGACGTCGGATCAACGTCCGGATTTGAACCGAAATTTGTCCGAAATCTTCATTTTTTACTCTTTACAGTATGTCCGAAAAATTAATGCCCGAAATTGATTGGTTCGATCTTTTTTGTACTTTAATCACTTATTCTAGATTCGTTGAACAATATGGATGGAGATATTTCTTGATGATGTTGTAGAAAGTAGAATGGTGATAGGTTCCAAGTGGGCAAACAACGTTTTCAATCTTGTTCTAGCGTCTTTACTGCGGACTTTGAACAAATTATTTCCCACTGAGACCTTCGTAAGGAGAATATATCTAATATCATGGCATCAAAGCCCTTGGAAGATTATTCTCTACTTTTTATTTGTAAGTCTTTTCAGTCTGTTCTGAAAACCATTTAAACTTGTGTTCTCGCAAATGGCTTAAACGAGTAAGAAACTTCGAACCAATAGAATCATGAATATTATAAACAGAAGAACACTTTTGTCTAATAAAAACATCATCAATTCATCTTTAAAGGTTAAAATAGATTTCGGACATTTGATATCTCGATCAAGACTATTCCATGCGTGGGAAAGAATTTTTAAGAAAGAATTTTAATAATGATCAGTTCGTGCGAAAAAAAATGGGGGAAGATTGCTTCGAGTCGGATCGTGTGAATACTGATATGTTAAAACAGCAAGGGATTTTGATCCTTCCTCCAAAATCCCACATTCCTTAGGGAGCATTTCATGCAACCTCGTTCCCAGGGCTTGTTAAACGTCAAGAGAGAAGCCTTGGAAACGAGGGAGCATTTTGTGGTTCTTCAGTCAATATAGCTTCTTACTGAAAGATACAATTTATAAAAAAAATATATAATTTTTAAGAGAAATAAATATCAGATATATTTACTATTATCAATTTTCATTATATTTTACAGACGCAACACATCCCTCCAGGTTAAAAGCCCATCGATAGTATAAGCTCAGGGCTTATAACCGGAATTCTACGATATCGTAAAATTCTGAATACTGTAACAAGCCTTTGTTTTCTGTGACATTATGTGACAACGGACTTAGATCCGAAATTTTACAGCATTCATTAGATCACTTTGCCAGCACACGATTTCAGAACAATGTTGTGTCAAAATGACATCGTTTTGACGTTGTTGCGACGTTGTTCCAACATCGTGTGCCACCGCCTGGCAGTCCTTGCAGTGCCGGCACGTTACGTTGTTTTGAGGTTCTGGCGTCGAGTTGAAAAACATCACGTGCACATTGGGAAGATTTGTCATAACCAGAGAGCGCACCCTGGTCATAACCCTTTAGGCATTCGACGTCGGATCAACGTTGTTTCGACCTTTATCTGACGTCGTGTGCCCGCTGGTAAGACTTCTAAAGAGAGATCAGTATAAAACTGAATGGGTTGATCATATGTAGAGAAGGATTCAAGGTTTTTTAACCAATTACTGGACGAAAATGTGTTCAACGTCCGCAGTAAAGACGCTAAAATAAAAATCTTGAACAGAGTTCAAGCGTCTTTACTGCAGACTGAATAAGTTTCTGATCACTGGGATTGGTTCAAAGACCAATTTTACATCGATATCAATACTAGAACATTCTTCACTGAGTGAGAAAAAACTTGTTCAAAGTACGCAGTATAAATGATTGGCGTCTTTACTGCGTACCTTGAACGAGTTCACTATATATAGTGAACGAGTAAAATAACTGGCCGACTTCAAGCGCTTTGGTAGTGAACGATGAAGCGAAGTTTAACATTAAGAAATGTAGACAATTAACAGAAGTATTTTTTTAATAAACAAAACAAAGATGGAGGGTGTTTTTGTTTGGGTAAAACGGATAAACTTTTAGCATATTTTTAGGATTAATCGTCGGAATAACATTATCTAAACTTTTATTTCAAGTAATTAAAAGACTCGTGATAAAACGACATGACGTATATTGCAATGAAACAAATAAACAGACAAAAATCGTAATAATACCTACGTTGCAGAGTATTATCTTGTAGTGAATTGGTTGTTTCTAAAGAAAGGAACCAATGCATTGTGAGTTCATTGAAATGATGCTCTTTACCGGAGTTAAAAAACCTAATATAAAATCACAGTATTAAAGAAAAATCCATCATCTAAAATGTATTGTCAATTGATTGCTTTATATAACTTTAATTATATCATGGAAGCTATTAAAAGAGCTTAACTAAGAGTCTTTTTCCCAGTATATCAACACACATGGAATAGTAATTACCGGAGTCGTCTTTAAAATTTAAATATTACTCGTTCATTACGCGTTCATTACGCGTTCATAAGAAAAGTACTGTAGCAGAATTGACATCAAGATGTTAAAGTTATTCTTTATAATAGTTTTATGTATTGTTTACATACAAGGCTTAAGTGAGAACGAGATTAAAAGTTTGAAAAAAGAACTTGATACTGGTAAGTTTATAAGTTGGTATATTACTATGATGCCATTAGAAAGCATCTCAAAATTTCGCCCCAAATCCATTTTTTTTGTTAGTGCATAGATATACGAAAGATAGATCTTTCGTATATGGTTAGTGTTAAATCAAAGAACTGTGTTAGTTCAATGAGCTTGCAATGGATTGGTTTCTTTGGTACAAAGAAACCAATCCATTGCAAGATCATTGACTCAGTACTCTCCTTTGTAGACTTTCTTTTTGAAATCTTAGGTGAAATATTCCACGCGAAAGAAAAAAGAAGATATTTCACTGCTAGAAATAGACGTCACATGTGTTTGAAATAAGAGTATATGATTGTAGCCTGAAAGTATGCTAAAAGTAACTCCTTAACAATGATTATTTTGCTCTTGTTGATTACAGGTGACGTCTATTCCTATCATTAATGTCTCTTCTTGTGGTCTTTGCACAGAATTAACTAAGTAGAACTTGCTCAAAGTAGAACTTGTTGCAATGCAATAACTTATTTTCTTGTCACGGGACTGCACAAAAAGAAAGATTGCAACAAGTTTCTACTTTGAGCAGTCTACGCCTCGTTTTCATGTATTTGTGAATAGGTCTATTATCCATAAATCAATTTAATAAATGAACTATACATTATAAGATTCAGAACTTAGACTAAGGTAAGGCAGCCTTTACATGAATCCCTAAATGAGTTTCAACCTAAACGATCTTCCATTTGATTGGTTTCTTCGTACGAAGAAACGAATCAAATGTAATATCGTTTAGGGTGAAACTCATTTATGGTCCATGTAAAGGCTGCCTTAGACTACAATACAAAAACTCGTGTGCGTCGAGGAATTATGCTAAAGGCCAACATTCCATGGCCAACCATAAACGTAAACGGCGAAAAGATTTGATAGGGATAAGGAAAGTCGGATTCCAGAATCGTATAAACCAAAGCTTTATATACCTTTTTTTTGTTTTGGCTAAATTGAATCATAAATTATACTTGCTTATGGTCAACTTTTTGATAATTTTTTTAAAGTTCCTTTGGGGTCAATTTCTAATACATGGCCGTAACATATGGTTAGCAAATCTGTTTTTGTTTATATTCGGTATGGTATTAAACTTGGTATGTATTACTAGTTAGCGCACAGTAGGTAACTTGGTGTATGTTGCCAAGTTCTAATCAGATCGTATTATCTATTAAATTAATACTACTCGGCAATCCGTATTTACAATATTCTAAACTTGAGAACGTCATTCGGACCTTGTTCTAGCGTCTTTATTACGGACTTTGAACAGGTTTTTCCGACTGGGAATATATGATCAGTATTTGAACTTCCTCATCAACTTTCAGAATATAACGCACGCTCTGGTTCTAAGTCCACCAAATTTTATCAACCGCAAGCAATTCACCCCTCATGCTCTATAGACCATGCTCTGCCGGCATACAACGTCGGAATAATGTCGTGATGTCGTTTTGCTGTCTGTTGTTGTGTGGCCTTTAAGTGGTAATACTATATCCACCCAGTGGGTAAAAATTTGTTCAAAGTCCGCAGTAAGGACACAAAAACAACGTCGAACGATACGGTTCTTGTGTCTTTACTGCGGACTTTGAACATGTCTTTACCCACTGGGCAGTAATATTGTGCTGTAATGTTCGTAAAAATCCTAGTTATGAAGAAAAAAAGATCGCATGTTCTATCGACAGTACATGCATTGTAACACTTAGCAAATCTTCGAATCCCTCAAATCGTTGATTTCACCTGATACTTAGTATGGTGTAGTTTAGTCAATAATTCGCAAGCAAATCGTTCAAAATTAATACGCATCCCTGCAAGCACACGATGTGTCGGATCAAAAATAACGTTGGACGTCATTTCGATGTTGTTTTGACGTTGGTTCAACCAAATAATCGATTTCTGTGAATTTCAATAATGTTTTTTTCAGTAAAAAACATTCTTGAGATTCCAAGCCATAGGTTCTTGTATTTTAATTGTAGTACCTGTACTATTGTGTGACGTAAGCCGTATTTATTCGTGTTATGGGAACAATGATGCAATGATAGCTTAAATTCTTTTTTTTTTACTTTTGATGTTGATGGTGTATTTATAACTCCCTTTATAATATCAACATGAAGGTAAATTTAATGGTAAAAGTTTGCATATCATGGGGGTAGTATAACTTTTACAAAAGAGTTTACAAAGTCTGCTTGTGGAGTAATACTCTCTTTCGGCTCATGGATTACCATGTTTGGTATGGGATTACAGCGATATTAATTGTAACAAGTAAGCATTAATTAATTATCGCACAGTAAGATGTCAGATATTTTGTCCCTTTTATCTTAATAACTTTAATTTGGTTCTATTATGTGACGTAATAACAGTAAGTAAAAATCAATGCGATAGTATTAAAAATAAACACTGGGAATCTCTCCTCTTAAAGTTTAATCTTATAAACAACTCATATTTTCGTAATAATAGATAATCGGACGTACAAGTTATTTATACCTTAAAATTGTTAAGTAATTTCTATAGACACTGAGACCATGGGGACTGAGTACCTCAGTAGACAAAAAATTGTTTTCAAAATTGTTTTCAACATTGTTCTAGCGTCTTTGCTGCGGATTTTGGACCCCCTTTTTTTCTAGTGGGTAACTACATCTTTGCCAGTATTTCTAGACCTAAAAACGATGTCGTTTCGACGTGGACTTTTTCAGTAACAGCAAATATATTAGTAATGAAAAAGAACGCCATAAAATCTACTGGCTTAGTCTAGTCGGAACACAACGTCAGATCACCTTAAATCAACATCGGAACGGTGTAACGACGTATTGTCCACAATATGATATGCCTATGCTTTAAAGCATACACAAACACGCAACACTTTTGTAAACGTCGCAACCCAGTGAACGGTGGTCTGGTTTTTAATAAAATCTGGTTTAAAAAAATAAAATCCAACAACCTCGATTCCAGGGCTTCTACACTCTTGACATCTAAATCGGTAAGAAGTTCTGGGAGCGAGGCAGAAAATCTAATCCAAATTTTTTTTTATACAACGTCTTCGACGTTGTTCTAACATCTTTACTGCGGACTTTGAGCAAGTTTTTCCCACTGAGTAATGAAATGTAAATATGTAAATCTTGGGGGTCAGGAAGACCGGAAAGCGGAAAAAAATCGGTTCAACATATACTTATACTTCTATATTTTATCAAAAATTCCTAATTATATCTCTTTATTAGAATTGGAAGCATTGAGATCTAGTAAATCAAAGAAAAGTTCAGACAATATTCAGCAAGCGACAGTGACAAATACAGAAGGTATGCATTTGCTTAAAAAATAACTCTATCGGTATAGCAACGTGTAATCGACGTCGCAAAGACGTTGATTTAACCAATTTAACGGTGCTCACACGACCTCAGAATAACGTCGAAGCAACGTCAAAACGACGTCGTTGTGACATTGTTTCGACGTCGTGTTTCGGCAGGGTAGACGGTGCATGCCCAATGTGACACTTATCCACCAAGATCTTATATCTTTCAACACATTTCTTATCAAAAATATTGGAGCTATTTAAAAATATGACTTCTTTGAAGATGTACAACCTTGTCCTCAGGGATTTATTTCTCAGAGTTAAGCTTTAAGAGAGAAGAAACCCTGGGAACGAGGTTGGAAGATATAGTTAATCATAGCACACAATTTTGTGGCACTTTTCCATACTCAGAAATTGCGTTTTTGGGCAAAAATATGCAAATATTTCACTCGCAGAAAATATTCATAATATTGTAAATAGTTAGTTTTCCTCAAAGGAGTAGGAAACGTGATTTCGACGTTTATCCGACGCCGTGCGCCTACTAAGTTCAGTATAACGACATTTTCGCCGATAGGTTCTACTTCAAGTAAAAAAGACAGACCGCTCAAAATAAACTTTGGAGACATTGTTTTTTATATCGCTTTATAATTTGTCTCCGCTGTGTGTCTGCAGGGAAACATTCCTATCGGTCTCCGCTGTGTGTGTCTGCATGGAAACATTCCTATTGTGATAATTAATACAAATATGTTACTAAGAATGTCGTAATAGATTACCAAGTATGGTAAGTTCCCGATTAACACCATATATGGAATACTTATTGCCATACATAACAACACACAGTCCAAATATGGAGTTAACCAGTCTTCGATATTCTTTCTCGTAGACTAGAGAACAGTCGATCTACGGGGGGAATCAAGCTAAGAAAATCGGAAGATAAAACGGGAATCGGACGAAATCACTAGGCTATCTTTCTCGGTTTAAAATAAAAGCAAGCAAGTTGTATCTGGTTAGTCATCACCTCCTACTCATTTCTTCTATTTGATGCTTTTCTTTGTAACAAAACTTCCTCGAAATGAGACAGTGATAAGATTTGCTAAACTAGCAAGCCGTCGTTACAAAGATTTTGCTTGATATAGTGATCCGCTTATAAAAAAGCGAATTATCTCTTCCCGTTTTTATTACAGCACTCCGATTTCCCGATTATCCGCGATATCTTTCCCGCCTTCTAGATTTAGCCTACTAACGACTATAAACTAGTCCAACGATTTGTCAATTACAAAACTTAAAGTTGATTTCCACAAGGTGAATAATTCGCGATGAAAGCTAAAATAAGACATTCCATTGGTAGAAATTGACGTCACACCATTTGTGACATAGATTTCAACCAACAAAAAGTCTTCTTTCGCCTCATGGAAATCAACCTATATCGCACGAATATATTTGATGTTTTTCTTTTTTGTGAAGTAAGTTGATACATACACCTGTTGGCACAACAGCATCGGAACAAACGTCTCTTTGACTGACGTCACTTTGACGTTGTTCTACCGCCGTATGCCGGCAGAGTAGCTACACACCTGTATACACAACAGTCAATCGACACTGATAATGGTCGAAATATAAATAAATAATAACTGCGGAGAAGGGAATTTTGAGCTCAAAAATCGCTCTTCCACAGTGGTTATTTGCTCTTATTTGGAACGCGGAAGAAATAATAATATTTTATTTATATAAATATATATGTAGTTTGCACATTTAAGGGACTCAACTTTCGTTGCAGAATGCGATAAACTACACAGAAGAGCGTCACTCTCCTCCACAAAGGTTTGCTGAAGACAGAAAACTCCACCTTTTTCCAAATTTGTTTTATTTTCATTTTTGTAAACACTACTACAGATATTGGTCTTTTTGCGGGCTGTCGCGTAAGGCTAAACGAAGGAGAGTGTAGAGTGTTATGTCAACGAACTTGGATGTATTGGTTATTGAAACCAATCCATTATTAGATCTTTGACTCGATGCTCTTCTCTGTATATATTGGAAGCCCTGGGTACGAGGTTGTACATATATAATTTTTATTTTTTGAGACTCAAAAGTGTTGCCCGAGCATGGTATGTACATAAGAATAGCACTTGCACTTTAATCATTTTTTCTAGTCACAAAAGCAGAACTGTTAGATTCGTTGCTGACGAAGTTAGTCATATTAGATGATCCTAAGGTTATGAAAGCAACAAAACATCATGGAGATGCGCAATATGAATGTAAACGTCAGCAGTATACACACACATAGTAAAAAGCAATCTCGTTCCCAGGGCTACTTTCCGCTCGGAAAGAAGCCCTGAGAACGAGGTTGAGTAAAAAGGCTACTAAACACGGTTATGGGTCACTCCGTGTATACGGCTTGGATCAAGATCGTGTTCGGTGGTCTTTCTTTTACATACACAGTCTGAATAGCCTGTTCCGCAGATTCTCCCCGCGGCAAAAAAGGGCAGCGTTTTCTTGTCAGACGTCGAGTTTGTGGTACAGAAGACTGAAAGGCTACCGACAATTCCATATATGGATTGGCATATTACCCTTCGTATAAGTAGATTTCTAATAGGTGGAATATTCGCTGTGAAAACCAAAACAAGACATTCCATTAGTAGAAACCGACATCACACATTGTAATGTCAATTTCTACTAATGGAATGTATTCTTTTGGCTGTCGTACGAAAATGTTTCGCCTAGTAGAAATCAGGCCAAAAAACTTGTTCAAAGTCTGTAGTAAAGACGCTAGAACAGGTCGTTTTAGCGTCAATACAGCGGATTTGAACAGGTATTTGCTCACTGGGGGGTACTCGGTGGTTTTTCTTTTATATACACAGTGTGAAAGTTTACTGAAGAAAGTAATGAATAATTCCTAAATGGATTGAGTATAGCAAGTGGGCAAAAACCTGTTCAAAGTACGCAGTAAAGACGCTGGAAAAAAGTCGAATGACGTTGTTCTAGCGTATTTACTGCTACCTTTAAACAAGTTTTTGCCCACTGAGTATTATATCAGTCCGTACTCAGTAAGGTTTCACGGCGTGATATTAGCAAACATGTGAACAAATCACAAAATGATTTGACTCCAAGATGCGCCCAATGTTGTTCCGTTTGTCCGGTGGGTTAGCTCCTATACTCTTGCTGATTGACGTTGTTTGGATTAATTCCATGATATACTTCGGCAGCCTTTACATGGACCTCTAAATGAGTTTCACCTTGAACGATCTTGCATTTGATTGGTTTCCTTGTATCGAAGAAATCGCAAGCTCATTTAGACCTTCATCCTTCATAAGAAGTGATTTACGAAATCACTATTTGTTTTACAACATGATCAAAAGGATGTTACCTACAACGTAAGATCAGCGTCGAAGCGACTGACATTGTTTCAACGTTAATCCAACATCGTGTGACTATTTGCCGCACATGACGCAAGATCATTGTCGCTACACAAGTGTTGCGACGTCAGACGTTGTTCATAAGATGATCCAATGTCGTGAGCCAACTGTCTAGATATATTTAGTGTTTGTTTTGATCGCACTATACACAGTGGGCACACTATGAGCAAATAACATTTTTAATTATTATGTGCCCACCTGGTACTACACTACATGCACTTTATTTCAGATGCACTTGATCAACTACTTCGACACTTCACAAAAAGAAAAAAACCCAAAAATAACGATATAGGTAAGCTCTTATCCAGTGGGCAAAAACCTGTTCAAAGTCCGCAGTAAAGACGCTAAAACAATTTTTTTAACGTTGTTCTAGCGTCTTTACTGCTGACTTTGAGCAGGTTTTCCCAACTGGATAGGAAGCTACTTTCGACAGACCAACAGTATTAAAAACATTCGAACTTCTTTACCAGGTCTCTTCATATTGCCTATTGAGTTTATAACTTATACAACTTCATTACCAAACCTTATTATCTGTTGGGAATTCCTACCCATTTTTATAATGTTTGATGAGCCTAACCCAGCCGGCAAAAACCTGTTCAAATTCAGCAAAATAACGTTAAAACAACGTTCTTTGAACATTGTTATATCGTTAATTTGCTGACTTTGAACAGGTTTTTACTAGCTGGGTAATTATTAAATACCTCATCGCCGACTTTTACGTTCTAAATTGGTATTTTCATTATCTCTTGAATATTTGGGTTTAAAGATAAAGACCGTCTATATAGTCACTGCTTGAGGTAAGTGATGGCAACGATAGGCACACACTAATTGACGACGGTCTTTTGCATAATATTTTTTTAACATATTTTTTCAGAAGTAAAGAAAGAAGATAAAGCTGAATCTTCTGATGCAGGTAAATGCCCAGTAGAAGAATGTTCACAACCTCGTTCCCAGGGCTTCTTCTCTTTTAGCGTCGTCAAGAGAAAAGAAGCCCTGGGAACGAGGTTGGAATGTTCAAAGTTTTTACTTTGGACTTTGAACAAATTTTTGGCCGGCCACTAGGAAAAGTATCATGTTTGTCTATTGTTCTTTATTGTAATCTTTAACCCTTCGTTAGTATGGTGGGGTACCTACAAAAATTTGTTAATCCATGGGAAGGTACTAGAAGATTCAGTGGGGAAAAAGTAACAAAAGTATGATGCAGATTTGTAAAGTATGTAAGAAAATAACCTTCCGAATAATAATTTTTGTTATGTTACTTTCACAGCAAAATTTAAAAATTCTAGGGGAGTCCACACCATACTAATGAAGGGTTAATACAAATTTTTTTGAACTTCTCAATTTTGATCACACTGTCCATAAACAATGCCGAATCAACTTTCCCGATATCTAAAATATATAAAAAAAATAATAATAAAAAATATTTCCCAATATATTCAAATTATGACGACGTCATTTGTTTGATGTGCTGGACGGTACAGAAGTCTGTACTTTAGCAACCTCGTACCCAAGGCTTCTTGACATTTTGGATAATCGGGAAGCTTTTCATTTTTTTTCAAAGTCAACGAGCCCTGGGTACGAAGTTGTGTACTTTTTCTATATCTTCGATATGAAAGATTGTATGTATCTGCCAAGTTTCTATAGTAGTAGCAACTATTTAATTTTCCCTAGTTTGTTGGGAACCTTCAATTAATGCCCGGCAAACTCGCAAACTCGTTACCAGCGCATCTTGTCAAAGAGACAAGAAACACTGGGAATGCGTTTGGGTGTAAAAAATAACATAACACACCAGTAATAATATGAAACGACCCTGTGGACAATAACTTGTTCGAAGTCCGCAGTAAAGACGCTGGAACAACGTTGGTTTAGCGTCTTTATTGCGGACTTTGAACAAGTTTTGGCCAACTGGTCCATCTTTTATTAAAATTTTATTTCTTCGAAGTGTTAGGATTGTGTTATTTTCATTCATAATTTTTTTTTGTTAGACAAAGCCTTACTCAAATTGTTACAAGAAGAAAGAGAAAAGAAAGAAATTCGTAAGTGATACAGACTTCGTTCCCAGAGCTACTTCTCTTTGAAGAAAAAAACCGCAAAAAGTAACCCTGGGAACGAGGTTGGTGCCTCAATCGCCCTCTGAATTTAGCTACTTTATATGTTTGTACCAAATTTGCACGAATAGTACTTCAACTAATTTTAGAGTATAAACAAATTATCTACCAAAATTCACTACATCGCTACATCACCTAGTCTGGAAACCAAACTGAATTCCATATTTCCCCCCCCCCCCCCCTGGACATTCTTGAGTAAAAAAAGAAAAGAAAGATAAATTTAAAATCTATGAAA
>JAULBZ010006462.1:0-12369 GCA_032360805.1 Neoturris breviconis | reverse complement strand
ACCTGTGTGCAAGATACAAAGAAATTTGGATGCCCCGTCCGAGTTGAAATGCAAGAACTGATCATATTTCCAGAGCATAAAGTAAGTGTATTCAAACATCTTATTAGTAGCGCAATGTCGGGATAAAATCAGGTTGGTGTGTTAGCTTATAAAATTAAGACAAACCTGTTGATACAAACAAGATTTTCAAATAAATTCTCCGCGATATTATGGTACTTTTTAAGTATTGCTTGCTTGAAGATATTTTTAATTTTTTTTTGTGTTGTCCGTTCCATAGTATAATGTCTTGAGAAGTTGAGATCGACATAATTATTTATCTTTTAAGGTGATTAATCAAGCCACATCATATCGAAAGAAAACAAAAGTAACTGAGATAAAGTCATTGTTAAAAAGCAAATCTTTGGTACAAGAACGAAGATACGTAGTCAAGATCCCTCCCATTACGGAGCATAAATTTCATCAAGTTGGCCAGGTTTGAATTTTATTTTACTGTCTGTCACGTTGAGGGTTCTCTAGCAAGATAATCTGACCATTCTGATGGGCCTCGAAGGAATTCCCTGATCTCATAACCTTCATTGTCCACAATTGTTATTCAATTGGCTCATCGAGATCAGTACGCGTACTCTTCACGGCCAAACACCTTCCGATGAGTTGTTGAGTGACCGCTTCGATCAGTGAAAGTCAAGTTATTTATTTTTGACTTTTTCTGTCTTTTTAGCCTGTTTTTAGTCTAAGATAGCTCAAAAGGCTAATTGGCACTATCTAATTGATTAACTAAAAGTTTTCTTTGATTTTATATGTGTACATGATTGTGTGGGTAAATTTCAAGTGTAAATGATTGTGTGGGTAAATTCATTTTTCTAGAATGCTGGTTTAAGCC
Organism: Neoturris breviconis; assembly: GCA_032360805.1. Taxonomy (NCBI): domain Eukaryota; kingdom Metazoa; phylum Cnidaria; class Hydrozoa; order Anthoathecata; family Pandeidae; genus Neoturris; species Neoturris breviconis. The sequence goes on along the minus strand of JAULBZ010006462.1, from coordinate 11,489 downwards.
AAATGATTGATCCTGGGCTGGTAGCAAAGATAAAAATGTATACAAAAGAAGGAGTGCACAACGTTCGAGAAATGAAAAGGCTTTTAAAGTTTACTGTTAAAAATGATATTTTCAAAAACCAAACTCTTCCAGACATAACCAACAAGAGATACTTCCCTACATCAAGATCAATTAAAAATCATATATCGAAAGCTAGAAGAAAACAAACACAATCATTAATCGATCAAGAGTGTTTACAAGAAAAGATAGAAGAATGGAAGAAGAGCAACCCTACTACAAAAATCTTGTTGAGAACTAAATGTCGCAATAATGATAACTTAAATAAAGAAGAAAAAAAGGAGGAGGAGGACGGAGAGGATGATCTTAGTTCTGATGAAGAAAGCGAGTGCATTGAAGATGAAATTTCAGGTGATGTTAAACTCAAACCACCTTCTAACTCTTTCATGTTTGTATATCAAACACAGTGGCAAAAGCAATTACTGGACCGATATGGTAACGAAATGGTGTTTCTGGATGCCACGTACAGGACAACAAGGTACGCACTGCCTTTGTTTTTTTTGGTTGTGAAAACCAACATCGACTATCAGATCGTAGCCACATTCGTTATTGAATCTGAAACAACTGCATCAATCCGAGAAGCCCTTCAAGTAATAAAAGAATGGAATCCGAGTATCAAGCCAAAGTTTGCCATGACAGATTACTGCAATGAGGAAATCGTAGCATTTGAATCAGTTTTCCCAGGTAAGATACATTTATATCATTATATAATAGAATATACTTATATTATACTTATGATATATATTATATACTAGAATAAGCAAAACCTTGCTTTTACACCATGAAACTTAGTATGGTGTTTGTACCAACTATATATAGAGCATAGAACAAATTCTTTTATGACGTCATCATTATATATTTTAACCTAGAAAAAAAAATTAAAAACATTTTTTTTCTTGTTTTTGAAAAACGAAAAATATTTTTAGTACTAGTGGCCTTCAAAATGAGCGTGTCCAAGGAGGGGATTGGCATGTATTTTCGAGAAAAAAAATCTTGGAAAATGTGTCTAAAGGATAAAACTTAAAACTCTGAAAATTCCAATCTAAAGTTATCCATATTACGGCAGGAATGAATAGGGTTAAATAATGATGTAACCCAGTTTCATAATTTTAGGATGAACCGTCTGAGTCTGAGGAGCCCTAAAAAAGCACAGTATTTAAAGGTTAACATTTATGTTTCTTTGTTATATATTTAGGTATTGAGGTTGTAATTTGTGATTTTCATCGTGAACAGGCATGGGAAAGATGGCTGTGCAAGAAATCCAATGATTGTTCAAATGAAAAAGCGCTTATTTTACCTTTGCTGAGGAGCATTGCAAGATCCCTAAACAAAGATGATATGAATACTGCTATCAAAAACTTGCGAAATTCAAAATACTGGATAGACGAAAAATACAAAAAGTTTAAAAAGTATATCAATGACTATTGGTTGAAAATAAAAGAGGTATAAACAGATTTTTCTTGTTCTGTTCATTTTGTGTAGTTTACTACAGTGTTCATCAACATCGTTCCCAGTGAGTCTTCTTTCTTTTAATTCAAATTTAAATAGCTATAAATATGAATTACATAATTCTTTGCAAATTGCAAATCTGTTGTAGCCTGTAGTTGTAATCTCAATTAGTTAGTGATATTTAACACCTTCAATGAAACTCATTTCTTTGTCTCTGAAAGAATCATTAATCGCAATCTGTTTTATAATAAATACAACTTCATAGCTGTTTTAAATAGCAATAGATTATAATTATCATTTTTATTTCTAGAGATGGGTTTGGGCGTATCGCCAACAAAGGTTATTGATTGGTGTAAATACTAACAATGGTGTAGAACGCCAAAATGAATCTTTTAAGTACTCATACTTACGATACCACAAAAATTCTTCGTTAACTGGAATGCTAACCATATTAATTGAAGAGTTTTTCAATGACAAATACCAAAGGTACTTTTTCTTAACAATACTTGAAATTTAATGTTGAAATTATAGAGAAGCTAAACCCAAAAACCTTCCTTGCAAAATGAAAATACAAAGAAATGACTTCTCTACTAACTGCGCCGTCGTCAAACACTTAATTTGTGCATAGTAATGTTTGCTTCTCTACAACTTCAACATTCAAACACATTAGGCTCTCTATATATGAAGTTGAAATCATTCTCCATACACACTTTTAACTGTTTAATTTAAACCTGATACCCATAGTAGATTAGCGGCATACCGTTATAAGAAGAGCTCAGTTCCAGAATACTATTCTGATGACCATTTACTTCTTCCGAAGATGCCTTACTCAAAAGTTATCTTCTGTTTTCATTTAGTTATTGCGAACAGAACTTGATGTCTCATTCCAGATATCGAAAGTATTCTGACAAAGTGCCGGCTTATCTAATCAATCGCCCTAGGAATCTTGTCATACATTGTATGCAAAAAATTTCATTGGCAAGAAATGTAGATTTGAGTGGTATTGTTATGGATGACCATGGTGCTTTTACACTTACAAGTTTTAAAGATAAAAAAGAACAGTATACCCTTAATTTTGGTGATGAACATACAATGCCTCACTGTGACTGTCTTAACTGGAAACAATCAGCTTTTCCATGCAAACATTTTTTCGCTGTTTTTCGTAAATTTGAGCATTGGAATTGGAATAGCCTGTCCGCAGCATACATAAACTCGCCATATTTGACTCTTGACGAATCCATTGTCAACAGTATGGAAAACAGCGAAGAAGAATTTAATCAAAATGAACAAGATAGTAATGATGAAGATAATGATGGTTTTGAAGAGGTTAACGATGGTGATAAAGTAAGTCACGAGGATGAAATGTTAAGTCCATCCGAGGATAGTAAAGATTCTAAAAACAACTCAGCGACACTAATGAATTTTAAAAGGTCCCAAGTTAAAGAAACTTTAGCCGATATTAAGCAACTGATTTATCTAGTGGATGGTTCTGAAATAGATACTTTGCTAGGAAAATTAAACGGTCTGAAAGCAAACCTTCAGTCAAAAGTACCTACCGAATCAGGATTATTACTAAGACCAGGAGATAATGTTGACAAATTTTTAAAAAGAAAGAAGACGGATCGTAAATACTTAGAACTTCCTCCAAGAAAAAAAAAGAAAATTTCAAAAAGAATCGGACAAAAAGCCGAGGCATTGAAAGTGGCTTCTAAAATCAAAGTCAATCAGCACAACCCTGAAGATGACGTTCAAAATGTAATATTTGAAGATGTGCCAAATGAAGGTTTCGGAGATGAGGAGTTTGTAGTAACCCATGATGAAGTGTTTGATGAGACCATTGAGATAGATGATGACCCTGATGACAATCAGTCAGATCAACAGGTACTGGGAGGAAGAAATGATATAAATGCAGGTGATTTGGCAGCTATTGGTAACCATCGAATGTTGTCCGATAATGTAATTCGTATAATGCAACAATTAATTAAATCCGAATATAAAAACATAAATGGATTACAAGATCCTGTACTCGGACAAAAGAATCATTTTGATATATTTAAGTCCAAACCAACTGTACAGATTCTCCATGACGGTAGTTTGCATTGGGTGACGGTTAGTACATACGGATGCGAAAAAGGTGAAGTTAATTTAATGGACAGTTTATTCAAAGGATCCATCGCATTACATACAAAACGACAAATATGTGCCATCATGCACTGCGAAGAAAAAAACCTAAAGATTAATGTTTTGCCAGTACAACAGCAATCGAATGGTGTGGATTGCGGAGTATTTGCCATTGCATATGCATTGTGTATTGCGTCTGGAAAAGACCCTAATATGGTGTCGTATAAACAAGTTTCGATGCGGAACAATTTACTAAAATGTCTAAAAGATAGCAAACTCCTCCCATTTAAGGCAAGCACAGTGCCAGTAAAAAGATGCAAACGGAAAGTTATTGAGTTAGATATTTACTGTTCGTGTCGAATGTTTTGGACATCATCTGATAAATGGGTGTATGGGAGGTAAGTCTATACTTTTGTTCAAAATCATTAAGGCTATAAAAGAGCTGTTTTAAAAAATTTTATTAACAACAATTTTGACATTTTTTATCAAAATACATAAAAATTTACAGAAACATTTACGTTTAGGTAGCAACCGAGGGAAATAGCAGTTCGTGGGGCCTACTATCTAAATCGTAATAAGCTTTAAATTTTTCGCTTTCTTTTTCTTTTTCCCCATATTCATTTTGTTTAAGTGATTAAAAGTATTATTCCCTAGCATTTGCAGGGAAAAGCTTTATTTACTATTACTATTTACTTATTTACTATTTTAGAGGAATGGCTCAATGTTCAAATTGCAACGAATGGTACCACCGCATGTGCCAACGGATTCCAGATGATGTGTTTCGTAAGAACGATTTCGATTGGAAATGTCATACCTGCGCAAGTACGAAACAAGATGAATATTTTCTTATAATAAATAAAAATAAATAAAAACATGATTAAGTATTTAACCAGTACTCTCATTCTTTATGTTTATTAAAAGTTCCAACTAGGTCCAATTGTAATTGAAAAAATGAGAAAAACCCTAGAAAAACCCTAAGATATATGAGATTTTCGAAAATTTAATTTGATAAGTCCGATGCGCGTTTTTATATTCTTTTATCTCACCCCTATTGTTTGCGAAACTCGTCAAATCATAGTGTGCCATTGAATCCTAAATATAGTTGTTCAAGGTTTAGCGTGAAAATTATCAAAAAATATTCGATTCCGCACTCCACAGCAGGTAGAAGAAGAGCGATTTTTTGTTGGAATAAAAAAGAAGTTCGTCGCGTAACTTACATGACGAATTCTGCGTCCGCCCGCCTGCCTCTACTTGATAGTGTATCTACACCCTTATTAAGAAATCTGATAAAATATCTGACCAGGATTATTCATCGTGTATTGTGGCCCTAAAAATAAGAATAATTAGAAGAAATTGTTACGTCATTAAAATATGTAACATTATTTACTTATTTATATTTTTCGACTTTTGGTGTCAGGTAAAGATCCGCAACCCTTCGGTATGTTTTATATGCAAATTAAGAGATATTTGTAATGATTTCCCTATCCAAAACATGTCATTCATTAATCAGTGTGGAATATCTCGTTTACTGGACAACGAACCTATTCTTACCCATCAGTAAATGTCAGTAAATAAGAGACTTTTTCCTGGTTTTGCAAGGAAAACGCAATGATGGAGAGGGGGAGGGGTACCTTTTTTTACTTTTTTCTGGCAGGTATATACCTAGACAGAAATAGTTGTAGGATATATGAACATGAATGGAGGCCATAACAGCTCGAAATTCACATGGTGCTAAAAATTTTTTTTAAAAATTTGGATTCTGAAAAAATATGAGGGTGCCCATGTGCCGACTCATCGTTTTACACACGGTGAATACGGGGGTATCGAGTTTTAATTCTGATTTTTCCCCGTAAGTACACCGTACTGTCTTACAGGGTATGAATTAGTATGATCAGCTGTGAGCATGCGCAGTTTCGTTGTTTACACTTTTTGCGCAACATGAGTAGTTCGCTGGCGGCCGCTATGAAAGTAGAAATACTTTCTACTTTCTGAGCCATCGCCAGCAATTTATAACATGTGTTTATCTTCTAAACCAATCAAAATGCTTTATTACTAAAATTATTTATCAAACTATTGTCTATTTAAAATGAAATACTTTGTTCCGGTACATAGGTGACTGATGAACCTTTTGAGATAGCCCTCTGTACTCTTTGTTTTGGTTTTACGTGGATGTTAACATTATTTATATTCTATATTTATACTACTTTTACTACTTTTATATTTTTTTTATACTTTTCATACCATTTTATACTTCTTTTTCTGAAACAATTTATGTAACTCTAGCGTACTACGATATATTTCAACATGTGTCTTCAAAATGTTTCTCTCCATACACATAGTATATGTACATACACTACATATGACAGTGAAATTGCCCATCTTCTTAAAATACTAAGTGATTTACACATAAGTTTTCCCAAACAAAAAAATAAAATATTTTGTGGCTTTTATATTCTTCTTCGTACATATTTTTTCGTCATCTTTCCCTGTTTGATTTTGGAAGTTAACATGACAGATTTATCTATCTTCAATATATATATTTGAACACAAATTTTAAGTAGCGATGGCACCTAACTTGTCAAATAATATTAATAACAGTACACACGTGGAGTAAAGACAAGCCAATAACAATCTAACAATGATTTTAGCTAATTTATCTCCTTTTTTGACAAAATTCTTCTGAGTTTGTCATCTCGCTTGTTCTCCATTGAGCAGTATCCCGATTCAAAACAAATTCAAACATGGCTACTTTTTGACGTCATCAAGTTGATCAAAATCAAAGAAAAACTCAGTATAAGGCTTGTGAACCTATAGGGGTCTTTGACAATTGTTTTTTTTTTTAACGGCTTCTGGCCGATTGGTATATGACCCCCTGCCTCCTCCCCTCTTACAGTATGACTAATTTTGATACGAAAACATTTAGCAAACACACTGTCAGACTGCCCCATCCAAGATTTCTTCGGTGATGTGATGTATTACCAAGACCGGATTTCTTTGCAAGATTCTTTACCTACAGTCTACAAATTATCACCGTAATGTTCTTGTAAAACATATTTCTCGTCTGAGAAGTGATATCCTGGTCTGTAAATTTTTGAAATAATGAAACCAAATATGGTAGACAAGCTGTTATCGGGACCATAACCATACCGTAACCATAATCCTTCTGTAACCATATCAACTTTGGTATATCTTAACGCTTGCCAGAATGCCAGTGACAGGTCAAAATTGATTCGGGAAAGTGAGTTTGAAGAAGTTTAGTGGCGCACTTGCCCGATTGGACAGGCCTTGATTTTGATAATTTACTCTTCAAAACAAAAGTAGTGCCTATCATAATTTGTACTACAAAACTTAATAATATTTAAGATAATCATTTAGCATAAGTAGTCTACCGCATTTCGGTGGTGTCAATTCACACACACGCTTATTCGAATGTTTTTAAATGTTATTTGAATGTTGTGAAACTCGCGATCAACATTTCTTAAAAGATTCAAACCAGATGTACGAGATGTATATTTTAGTCAGTTAAGCCAAAAATATTAAAACTTTTTGAAACAGTTGCTGATAGGCAACATTTTTTTTTCAGAATGAGGGCCTCAATGATTTGCATAGGCACGTAATCACTACTTATGCTAAATGATTATCTTTAAAGGCTTAAAATTTTTGTCCTTATGTTTGTGAAGGCAAAGTTTAATTGTCTCGTGTTTGGGGTTTACGAGTGTACACTCGGCCAGTGCGACATCCCCAGCCTTCGTTTCTAAGAGACATTGGGATAGCTTGGCTAGGCAATTTCTGGGACTTTCTTCGGGCAACGGACATTTTCATCGGATGAGGGAAACTTTACGTTTTCTTGCCCGAATTGGCAGGCAACGAAACTCTTAAGATACACAACTGATATCAACTACATCAACCATGCCATAGCTATGCTATAACTGTAACCATAAAAATGACCATCACCAAACTATGACCATACCGTAACTATAACCATACCATGACCATCTTGCAACAGACTGAAAGAAGGAGACAGGATTGGTGAACCAAACAATCTCCACAGTGGTTATTTGGGTGCATTTTAAGTACTGATATGACTTGATCTGGTCACTGTTTACTGCGGCTGTATGTTATTTGGGTGCATTTTAAGTACTGGTATGACCAGATCTGGTCACTGTTTACTGCGGCTGTATGTTATTTGGGTGCATTTTAAGTACGTATATGATCAGATCTGGTCACTATTTACTGTAACTTTATGTTATTTGGGCGCATTTTAAGTACTGTACCAGGTCTGATCACTGTTTACTGTAACTGTATGTATAAATTAGCCTTAACCTAATTATCTTTATACTTTAGATGTTTCCAAATCATGAAGAACATTATTTAAACATACAAAGTACAAATAAAGAACACAACTTATATCCTACAAATTCTTATAAGCCTCCTTCGCATGTACCTGGACGTAGAAATGTTGAACATGGACATAGTCATGATGGACATGGTGGTCATGGACATAGTCATGGTGATAACCAAAACGATGTTGGACCTCCTCCGCCATATCAACCACCTGCAATTGATTACAGTAAATATGATATAGTTAAGGTAGTTAAGATCTCTTTTCTGAAATGTACGGTGCTCCATATAATAGAACAATGACTGTGGAGGTGCAAGCCTCAACATAACAATCACCTTTAGAGGAGCGTTTTTTGAGTACAGTTTTCAGCTGCAAAGCTGAATACTGTGCTCAAAAAAACTCTTTCACTGATGTTATTCGATCATTATCATGAGGCTTGGAGGTGTGACTTTAAAATTGTTTAATCTTATTTTAAGCATTGATATATAAGTTAGGCTATGAACACCAAACTACATGGTGTGTCCTTTGATATACACAACCACTATACAATGTTTATCATATAACATCTTGTTTTTGTAAATATACAATATTCATATATTTCATGAGTAATTATTTTCATGAATGAAAATCAAATTCTTTCATTATTGAATTGGGACCAAATTTGTGAAAATGGTAAGATCAATATACTTGACTTTGATATTCAAAACTGTAAGCGTCTTCCCTTTAGGCTACACAGTATGGTTATTTGGAACGTGTTCAACAAATTATTGAAGGTGGCTATGATGTTAGGCAACCTGATGCAGAGAACGTTACTTTATTACATTGGGCTGCTATAAATAATCGATTAGAACTTGTACAGTAAGCTTACAGTGTTACTATATTGTTACTAATTACTATATTGTTATTTTGAGCTTATTTCGAATAAACAAGACGTTTGAATATTTTTTCAATAAGTTTATCAATTTGAAAATTTTATCAGGATTGTGTCTCTGTAAGATAGATCTGCTATGATATTTAAAGTTCACGTTTAGCATTTTTGATGAGCACTGAATTTTACGATAAAAATATTTTTGATTCAAATGTTGGTAACATCAGAAACCTAAACCTACCTATTTTTGACCATGTTCACTGATTTGTTTTTAAGCTTATATTTATGTTCTTATTCTCAAGGTATTTCTTATCAAAAGGTGGTTTAGTTGATCAACTTGGTGGAAACCTAAATGCAACTGCGTTACACTGGGCTATAAGGTACAAACATCATTATACATATGTAGTTGATTGTGTATGTGTGTGTGTGTGTTTTCAGTTCATTTTTCTGCTTCATTTTAATGATGGGCTTATATGACTTTGTAACACCAATCATGGTTAAAAAGAAGCATAAATCGAGTCTCAATAATAATGTCTAATATAATTTTAAATCTAACTTAATTTTCAAATTTGATGGTTTCTGTTATGTTTTCCCTTTTCTGTATGTTTAGACAAGGTCATCTTGATATGTGCATCTTACTACTGAAATATGGAGCTGATCCATCGATAGAAGATTCAGAAGGTAAGTCATTATCAAAGTCATTATCCCGCCAAGTAAAGTTTGGATGGGGTATTACTATCCCTATCACTTTGTAGCAGCGGTGACAGCAGAGGTGCCCAACTTTTCTTATTTGACCATGTTTCTAAAGTGTTACCATTTTGAAATTTGTTCCCAGCATTCGAGGTGATATTTCAAGGTGATATTTTGTCCACTTGGTTCCAAGTGTTTGGGCAAAGAGGGTCCAAATTGAGTTTGTGGTCCAATGGACCAAAAAGGTGTGGTATTGTCCTGAAATTTTAGGCAATATTACGAGACCGCTGGCCAAAAAGGGATTTTTTTCTACGAGGATTTGACTACCTTCAAAATAATTTTAGGAATTAAATCTCCATTTTAAAGTTTCCTTTTTTAATTTTGAAAAAAAATATTAATGTGTAGTATGTGTATGTGTATTCATTTTAGGGTCGTAAAACATTTCTATCATGACTGTATGTTGATTTTTATAACATTATTAATTACTCCTAATGCAAATTAGAAATATAATGACAATACACAATTCAACAAAGGAAGTTTTTTTTAGTAAAATAATAAATTGTTTTAATGAATATGTAATCTTCTATTTCATTATTCTTTATTTCTTTTTAATTTTAACATAAATATACGAAAAGAGAAAGATTTACAACGTCTTAAGATCTATTAAAAACATCTGTGTCTTGTTTACATTTGGCCATATAGAATAAATTTGAAAATATTTGAACATACGGGCTGAGAATTAAATTCTATTGCTCTTATTTTTAACTGAATGATACTAGTGGATTGTAACAATGGACAGGGTGGTTTTGAAAAATAGCTTTAATACTTTGCACAATATTTCCATGTATCTGAGTTAGGTTTAATGCATGATTATGCTGCACAGGTTTCTTAACTGCATGTTGTTGAAATAAAAATGAAAGAATCCTCCACAGCAATTATTTACTCTTATTTTGAGCACTGTTGTCGAAATATGATGTAGGAAGTGGCGCCATTATGATATCACTATAATCCAATAAAAAATTAGACAGTTAAATCTATTGTCTTGATTTGAATGGTACACAGTTGTACATAACGAAATAAATGTTTGCTTTCTCCAGGTTGCAGTGGTCTTCATTTAGCTTCTCAGTTTGGTCATACTCCATTGGTTGCTTATCTCATTTCTAAAGGGGTGGTAAGTTTCTCTTTTACCTAACACTTGCTATATGTTATTTCAACATTCTATTCAATATTTGACGATTATTTAATAGTTAACACATTTCACTGCTGACAACCACGCTTTGCAATATTTTGAAAAGAAATATTATTATGGATGTTTGTGTATATGCAAGCATTTAAAGTATTTCTCTACATACATGCACATTCAACTTTTAGGATGTTGATTTGATTGATAGAAATGGAATGACGCCTCTTATGTGGGCTGTGTATAGGAGTTATGGGTAAGCACTTTTGTGTTCCAGTTTGATATTTATATTTGATTGGCGTGACAAGAATGCCAGGAATGTGTGTGCATGTACTAGACTGCCTCATAAGATGTTTGTTCGGTAGTTAATAGATCTGTCAGTATGGATGTGCTGAATAATGAACGAGTGTGATGAGTGTTGTTTGTTTCTGTAGCGCATTCTTGATATATTTTTCACTGTGTACAGCGCATCCTTGATGCAATCACATGAGCAAAAAGTGTGTCATGAGCTGTACACGGTGAAATCGCGCGTGATGTGGCCAAATGACGCAGACACGGTTGCCTGCTTGCTTACTGCTTACTTACCTACTTATTTGTGGCTGTGGGGATGGGTGAGGGTGAGGGAAATCTTGTGGTACCAAAACAAACAAATAAACAACATGCATCGAAAATTGAAGCGCGTGAGTCTTTGTGGACCTAGGAGTAGATTTATCTCGTCAGAGGCTGTCGTCAACTCCTCGCCTGTTTCGAATAACCTCGTGCACTTGGTTAGCAGCCTGACA
>JAULBZ010006461.1:0-12370 GCA_032360805.1 Neoturris breviconis | reverse complement strand
TTAATTTCGCGAATTTTTTTAAAAATCGCGAAATTCGCGAAATTTAAGACTCGCGAAAATTAAGACTTTTAAGGTAAACCCCAAAAACACTCCTCCACGGGTGATGTCCGGTAGCTACATTCAGGCTCTGCATTTGCGAAGCATATATTTTAGTTTTTCACACCGAATGATTTTTTTTTGTTCATATATATAACATGCCGGTACACGACGTCAAAACGACGTTGTTCCGACGCAGTGTGGACCATTGGGTAACTTCAGGTTTACGAAGATATCATTCTCACATTTTAATATCAAAATTCGTTCGATATATTAACTTCTTGAACATATTTCGATACTATCGCCACAAACCACCTCAATGAAACCTTGGTTCACGGTATATCAAGGGACGTTAAGATGTAAGGGCGTTAGTAAGATTAGGAGATACCAGGGTGGTGTAATGAGATAAATACCAATGTTTAAACCGGGGTGTTACTCTTTACAATGCATCAAGGGGTGTTAGTAAGAATAGGAGATACCAAGGGGGCGTAATGAAATAAATACTAAATGCTAAAACTTTATATGTATGTAATTCATATTCAGATATATCATTAAAATCAGGAAATTGAAACAATGTTCTCGATTACCTAAAAAATCGAATTACAGAAGTTCTTGAACGTATATAAAAGTTGTTAACTTCATACTCAATCCTTTCTATCTCCATATGGTTCATATGAAGAAAGAAGTTCGAGAAACGAGGTTGTATTAATATTGTGCTGTTAATCCTCATCGTTTGGAGACGATTAACGCATAGCGACGCGTTTCTCGTAAAAATAACCGTATTTCCTTGAACGCCCAGGGCGCTTATTTTATTTCAAATCTAGGATGAAGAGTGTTAAGTCAACGAGCTTGCAATTGATGAATACGAATTCAAATATCAAGTTTCTCATCGTCATCAGCAAGGCTGATGACGATGTTGATCTAAATGGGGGCGAGGGCGCTTACCTAATGACTCTTATCCAAGAAAACACGGTATTAGAATCTAACGAAGGGATAGGGAGAGAATTTGGAGGTAGAGTACCCACTAACTAATCATAAATCAGGATCAACAAAATTCGGACAGTAAAGAATTGGACAAAGCGTATGAGAATATTACCGCCCAAAAACTAGTTCTAAAATATCCCGCCCAAAAATATATCACTTTGAAAATTTAAAACAAAATATTTTTTTTATAGTTTATAGATATTCAGTGGGGTGGGTGGGATTGAACGATTTATGAAGAAATGTGAAGAGATCGTCTTAAAAACAAAACTTACAGGAGAGTACTGAGTCAGCTATGTTGCAATATACCTTATTCTAGGAAATTAACGAAGCATCAAATTAACGCGAATTTGAAAATTTCGCGTTAATAAAATACCCGTTTAAGTCGAGCGTGCTGTTTTTCCGGCGTATATTAATTGAAACGGTACACAACCGCGTTAATTTGCTTCGTGTAAATTTAATGCATTGTTAATTTCTGTCTTCGTTAATTTCCTAGAATAAGGTAGATCGGTTTCTTTGTATCGAAGAAGAAGCCAATCAATTGCAAGCTCATTGACATAACACTCTTCTGCGCAGTTTCGTTTTTGTTGAATTAAATAAAATAGTTTCTACCAAAAAACTTGATCGACTGCGGTAGGTCAAACTAACAAAATCAAGGCGAATCTCCACTACGTGAATGCGTTCGCCCAAATCCTAAATGAAGCCATTACATAGGTTGAAAGCGACGTCACATGTCAGGTGACGTCGCTTTGAACCAATATAATGGCTTCATTTAACAAATTTGCTTAGTGCAAATCAACCTTTTCAATCAAAACCATTCAATTGTAAGCTCGCTGTCACTCCACTACTCCCAATGAGCAAAAACATGTTCAAAGTCCGTAATAAAGGCGCTAGAACACGTCTTTACTGAGGACTTTGAACAAGTTTTATTATGATGCTTTTACAGGTATATTCTATTTATTGTGAATAATTTCTTCTCTAATGGATTTGTATCTTTCTAATTCCTGTATCGAAACAGAAGGTACTAATGATTCCAATGCTGAGTGAAAATCATCTAAGCAAATTATTGCATCGTCAGCATTTAATTTTGATTTATCTTTTTCATGTGATTTAATCATTCTTCGAAAACAATTCATCATAGCTCCAGATGCTAACGAATAAAAATCAGCACCTGTTAAATTTAACGGGCATAAGCTGACTATGTCGTCAATATTAACGTCATCGCCTATCTTTAACTTTCTAGTTACAGCCGTCAAAATCTTTAATCGTTCAATCTGACCTTCAGGTATTCCAACGTATATTAACTTATCAAAACGCCCAGGGCGTAACAACGAAGGATCTAACAAATCAGGGCGGTTTGTAGCACCTACAACAAAGATATCAGTATTATCATGCATACCGTCAAGTTCAGAAAGTAACTGAGACACTATACGATCCATAACTCCACCCGAATCACCACTACGCCCACGATTAGGGGCAAGAGAGTCGATCTCATCAAAGAAGATCACGCATGGTGACATACTTCTTGCTTTTTTAAATACTTCTCTAACATTCTCTTCACTTTGACCTACATACATATTGATCAGCTCGGGTCCTTTTACACTGTAAAAGTTCAAGGTGAATTCAGTAGCAATCGCTTTTGCAAGCAATGTTTTGCCACAACCAGGGGGCCCATATAATAACAGACCAGATCGTTGCAAACCATTGGAAAATAAATGTGGAAATTTTATAGGTAATTCTAACGTATCCAAAATATCATCCTTCACATTTTGTAAACCACCAACATCATCCCATGTCACTTTTGGTATTTTCACAGAATCTGATGACCCTGCTTTTAAAATTCTTAATTCTTCTAACGCAATTTCAATAGATTCTCTTGTCACTGTATTCATATCTTTGATTTTGGTTTCGAATGAATCATCAATATTACCTAAGTGTCTTTTTTGAACTCTGTTGAATAAAGCTATAAAATCTGACAATATAAATCCTGCTGTCTTCCTAGCTAAATCACCAGGCAAGACATTCTGATTGGTTAACCCTTCCATCATAGCACGGATTAAGCACAATCGTTCATATTCATTGGGTGATTCTATTTCAATATGATACACAAATTCAGAATAAAATCTAGCTGACATTTCTTTTGATGTATATGTACTGCCAATAATCAAAATGGCACTACCAACAGCAATTTTCATTAGCTGGTTAAGAAAACTTTGCAACACTCTTCGTTCCTCATGTAAGCCTTCTCTATCTTTGCATAAAATATGCACATTCTTTAAATAAAACACACATGGAGAAGTGCTTACAGCTAAATGGAATGCATTTTCTAACCGCTTCTCAGTAGCACTTAGAGATTCTCCAACTAAATCGAAACAGTTCACTTCATGGAAATGGACACACCTAGATTGACATAAACTTCGAATTAATAATCCTTTCCCAACACCCCGTTGTCCTTCCAGTAAGACCATAGTATCTTTAGCACTTGCTTTCTTTAAACAAACAATATCTAACAGATCTGTAATTTGGGATGTCACTTTCTGAAAAGCCTCTTGATAATGGGAATTTCTGTAGAATGGAATTAAATCTTGATTATTTTGAAATGAACATGAGCAAATAGGAACGAATGAATTGACTGGATTGGCTAAATATAAGTTACTGAAACGTTCATCAACAAACAAAGCATTTGTTTCAGTATGTTTACATCTTTCTTCATTCTGTTCTAAGGAGTTAACTTTAAACCATAACATTTCGTTATCTTTATGTTTTTTTTCATGTCTTATTGTAAATAACTCATCTTTACGTAATACTTTTGGTTCGGTAAAATATTCTTTTAACATTTTACTCAACTTTTCTTCGCTAATGCTGCCATATGTACATGACACTGGAGATATGTCAACATTAACCGCATAATATTTTTTACTACTTTGCAAGAAATTATCTAAAATGTGAATATTCACAGTAAAGTTTTCAGAGACATATTTCTTATATAAATTTGTATCTTTCTTCGCCATGTCGTATAACGCACCAGGTGACACATATATGACATCATTTTCGTAAGACGGTATATTGCTAGGTATTTCCGTTTCATTAAAGAAGTCTAAAGTATTGTTTTCAGTAGTGTCATCTTTAACAATAAGCTGTAAAATATGATCATCTTTTCGCTGTTCTATGGTACGGAATTTCTCAGTTATTGATGATCCACTCCCATGTTGTTCATCTTCTGATGTGACGATTACCCAAGCATGATTCAGCACTTTTAAATGGATAAGTGTTTTCGATGTAACATAACCAATATGATTATCGCTAAGAGATAAATCTTCTTTAATTGTAAACATTTTTATTCCTAGCTTCTAAAATAGAAAGAGAGATAAGGAACAAATACAAGCCTGAATATCACCTGCGGAGGAGTGTTTTTTTAGCATACTTTTCAGCTTCAATGCTGAAAATGATACTCAACAATACTTCTCCACAGGTGATATTCGGCAGTTATATTCAGACTTGAAACAGTCCTGCAACAAGAAACAACTTTTTTAAACAAAGCATTTATTTATTTACCGCATACATATTGGATCATTTTGACTGCCTTAAAAAAGAAAATCATTTAAAGTGACAAAAGAGTAAATAATCACTGTCCTCCTCTTAATAAAAATTTATAAATATATAACTAAATCGCTGATACTGTATTCTTGAAACTACACACATAAATATTTTTTATAAAGCAAACAATAGTTACCTATATTTGCAGGAGGTATATCTATAGAATTATCACTATTACCTTTTTAATTTCCTCATTTTTGGTGTGATGAAAATATAACCCTACGAAGTTTTTATCGGGCTGAATTTTAAAGTGACGAAAATTAAAAAATACAGCTTTTCACGAAAAAATAATATTAATTTATTTAGTAGAGAACGTTACAATTTTCTATCCTTCAACCCTTTTCAAGCCGAGCGTTTTTGAACATTTCATGGCTCTCCCAGCTTTTTCTCTCTTGACGTTTAACGCTGTGTTAAACGGCAAGAGAGAAGAAGCCCAGGGAACGAGATTGGGCTGGGGGATTCTGCGGATTCCGCCCCCCTCTATAACTGTTGAACGACTAATAGTATAAGGATGAAAATTGGCAGGCTAATAGTGTATCATGAAAGGAATAAAATAGTGGCAATTTTTTTGCTGGCGTCAGCATTTTGAAATAGTACATTTTTCCAAAAATCCATATATTCTTAGAAATGCGATTAAAGGAGTTCTAGATAAGATCGAATTTTCACAGGTTTTTAATTTCATAGCTTCAAAATATTGCATAATCGTCTCGTACCAGTCCTGCTGCGGTTAAATTGTTAGCCGCAGCATATAACAATGCTATTGTTAACAGACTATAAATATTTTCGAGTCAAACAGTAATTTTAAACATATGTAAGAAAATCTTATTTAGTGATGTAACTTCAAAATTCTTAGTCAACGATCTTGTAATGGAGTGGTTTCTTCGTACGAAACTAATCAATCACAAGCTCGTTGACATAACACCCTTCTGTCCAGTTTCATTTCAGTCCATTCATAAATATCTATGCAAAACTGTCTAATTTAGTTCCCGCAAAAATTACACATGACAATATACAGTCCGAATACGGAGATATACCAGTTCATATTTGATATTTGAATTGATTTGTTAAGGCGGGTTTCCACTAGGCGAATTTGTTCGCACGAGATTTAAATGAAGCCATTACATTGGTTGAAAGCGACGTCGCCCGTTAGGTGACGTCGCTTTCAACCAATGTTATGGCTTCATTTAGATTTCGTGCGGACGAATTCGCCTAGCAAAGATCTGCATTTATACTTTCTGAACAACAGTGCCTAAAGTAAGAACAACACTTAAAATAGTAGTTATTTTCAGCAGTGTATAGACTGTTCAATGAATTTGAATTACTGCTTTGAAATATTACATGCTTCACTGATAAGGCTTTGATACAGACATAAAGAATGTCTAGAAACAATGATCGAAATGAGTGAATAATCACTATGGAGTTGGGATTTTCGAACATAGCTTCAGGTATTTTAGCTAAAAGCTATGCTCAAAAGTCACTCCTCCGAAGTGGTTATTTGCTCTTACTTTAAACACAGGCAGATGGAAGTATATAATCAAAAGAAGTAAAACATAATTCTGACTTTTTCTAGACATGAGTTTACACAAAAACTTGTCAAACTATCAATTTTTCTAGTTTCATTATACCTTTTCGGTTACGATGTCCTTTTTTTAAATTTTTGTTTATACTTTTTCACTAACTTTAAGAGTTTTACAAAATATTTAAAATATTGGGTGACACTTATATACAGTGTTCAAAATAAGAACATATAATCACTGTGGAGGAGTGCTTTTTGAGCAAAATCTAGGATTTGTAGTCATACCCACAAATTACTCCTCCATAGCAAGCCTGAATGAAACTGCCAGACACCACTTATGGAGAAGTTTTTTTTTGAGTCACTATACCCAAAAAAACACTCTTCCACAGGTGATGTTCAGCAGATATATTCAGGCTTGCATAGTGATAGTGATATTTGTTCTTGTTTCAAGCATCTTATAGAATATTACAAATACAAAAAACAAGTCATTCCTTGCCGGGTGGATGCTTTTAACGCTGTTCTGCAGACTTTGAACCAGTCACTGGGAATTATTTTACGATTTGTTTACTAACTTTTATGTTTTTCCAGGACTTTTTCTAAATCCCAGGATTATTTACAGGAGAAAAAGACAGGAGAAAAAGTCATGTCCTTGAATAAAATGATCTTAATGCTATGTATCACACAATGAGCTTTGTTGAAGATTTATTGCTATGCATGGTAAATAAGAATTGACAGGCGCAATGACACATACAACAGGGCTCGAAATCAGCCAGTCATCACTGTGGAGGAGAGATTTTTCAGAATATTTTCAACCAAGTTGGCTAAAAATATTCTAAAAAATCTCTCCTCCACAGTGATGACCGGCTGTTATTTCGAGCCCTGATACAAATACATTTCATTTAAACAATAACTTTAACAAAATCCAAGAGTATTTGCTTTGTTGTATTTAAACTTTTCCAAAGACCCATGTATAGCATCCATAGGAGGATTTTCATATCTCCTCAAAGAAAACTACAAAACTACAAAATATGCAGAAGTCTGACGAGTTCATTTAAGTTTTTGGTTATTCCACAGTACTAGCATATTCCAATTCAGCTAATTCTACACATGAAAATTAATGAGTTGTTATATACTTTAACAAAGGAATATTCACTGGTTTAATTACAACCAAATAACCACTGCAGATGAGCAAATTTTGAGAAATCACTCTTCCCCAGTGATTGTTTTGTTCCTATATTGAATATCGATATTGACTCTTCAGAAAATCTGATTTATAATCCTTCAGGGGTTAAAATAACTGCCTATCATCACTGCAAAGGAGAGATTTTTCAGAATATATTCAGCCAAATTGGTGTCCACAGTGATGATTAGCATCTGATTCTTTAATAATCTACGGAGGAGAGTACTGAGTCAATGATCTTGCAATTTCTTCAAGAAGAAACCAATCCATTGCAAGCTCTGATTGACCTAACACACTTCTGCACAGATTCACTAAATCATGCACAACTAGGTATTAAATAATGCTTCAATAGCTCTCTCAACACACCATGAATGTGTTGATAATGCACTTCTACTGCTTTCTACATCAAAACCCATGTCAAGAAGTTGTTTAAGTTTTCCTTGACATTCTGCATCTAATTCTTCACCACCCCCAGCATAAGTAGAAGTCCAATGTTTTGCAGTTCTTAAAAACGCATCTGGTTGCTCTTTAAATTGTTGCGCTACAACTGCATCTTGAGGATCATCTGGTTCTGGCGAAGCTAATAATGCTTGAATAGATAATAATACAGTTCTTAAGGTCATAGCTGCAGCCCACTGGTCTTTTAATATATCTAAACAAATTGCTCCAGTAACAGAGCTTACATTTGGATGCCAAATTTTTGTCAAGAACTTGACTTTTGGTGGGTTGAAAGGGTATGTTTCAGGAATATTAACATCTAAAAAGAATTTTCCTCCTTCATAAGGTGTATCAGGTGGTCCCATTATTTCACCTTTCAGCCTTGAGAAGCTTCCATCAACCAATTCAACTTTAATGTTATTCTTTGAGACTTCTTCACTACCCACAACTTCTTTGAATTCCCTCTGGATGCGAGCTGTTGCAATATTTGACATATTTCTCTGTATGGTAGGATGTAAATTTAAAGATGCAAAAGTTTATAATCAATACAAAATTCAATTTCTCAGTATTCTTCACCCAATGTAGCTAGAGTAAACTTTCTTTAATCTATTATACAAGAATAAAAAGTGTTAATAAGGAAAGGATACACGAAGAGAATTGAGGCGAGCACTACACTTATATCTCAGGTGCATTTTAATCCAGATGTTACTTGTTTGAGAGAGCATATTTAATGCATTCCAAATCTTGATAGCTATGTGAGAAAATTGGAAAATTACCTGGTAGTTCTTGCCATAAATACATCCAATATAAGATCAGATAATCAGATGGTATTAAAAGTAGCCGACCCAACCACGTGAAAGTTAAACCTAAGCACATAAATATGATTTGCATACACACATTTTACGTCAGTGTTTACAATATGTCTTTATGATGGTAAAGTTTCAGTTCAATTGGAACACCTTTTTAAGGTAAAATAATGTCAAATCAATGTGGAGGAGTGGAGCAGTGAAATTTCATATCAAGGATAAATACTCAAGGTAAAATTATGTCAGGTCACTGTGGAGGAGAATAATGCAATTTCATATCAAGGATAAACACACAAAACATTAGGATTTCATGTCCTTATAAGTTGATAAAGTATCAGATCAAATAAACAATTGGAACACCATTATCAAGGTAAAATTATATTAAACCACTATGGAGGAGGGTAGTGAAATTTCATATCATAGCCTGAAGCAATGCTAAAAAATAACTTCTCCACAGTGAATATAAATTGCATCCACACATTATATATCATACATCATACACCATTACACCTCAATACATCATTACACATCATATCATATAATATGAGTTATAAAGTATACTTTAACTTAATGCATTTGTTTTAAATGTACTTACACTTAATTTATTAAGTTAACACTTAATAAAACATTTTAAAGTAAAAGTAGTTGTCATCATCTATTATTAAAATTAAAAAGAAATGAAGAATAATAAAAAAGAAAATTACATATTCATTAGAACAATTTATTCTTTTATTAAACAATCTTCCTCGGTTGAATTGTATATTGTCATTATATTCCTAATTTGCACTGAGAGTTATTAATAATGTTTTTATTATATTTTTATAAGATTCTTTTATTAAAAAACTCTTCCTCTGTTGAAGTGTGTATTGTCATTATTTCTAATTTGAATTGGGAGTATATAATTAATGTTATAAAAAATTATACTCATAATAGTAAATTAAATGTTTTATGACCCAAATACAGATTAGCACACATTAATATTTATTTCAAAATGGAAGGAAGCTTCCCAAAATCAAAATGTCTGTCAAAGAAGATCTATGGTCAAAGTCTCATAGAAAATTAAAGTGCCAAAAAAAAATTCTAAGGCTTTACTTCTCCCTTATAATTTGGGTATGATATTGCTTAACCAAAATTTGAATGTGTCAAAGTCTCAATAGAAAATTAAAATTCTCAAAAACATTTTAAGTCACCACTTCTCCCTTATCATTTTAGCATGTTATTTGGGTGAATGTAGTCAATACATCATAGAATTCTCCAGTGCACTTATTTGGGTGAATCCCTTTTTCGCCGAGTTGACAAAATTGAAAAAGTAGGCCAGCGGTATCAATTTAGACCCTTATTGCCCAAAACGCGAGACCGAGTAGACAAAATATTTTTGGGTGAGCCCTTCTAGAATATCTGAAAGCTGGTACCCAATTTCAAAACACGTTCTATTAAGAAAAGTCAAAGACGCTGATGCCACAAAGTGAAAGTCCAGCGGATCTATTTCCAGGAAGTACATGGGTTATTTCCGATGCCAGTGTGTACCGTTATTCTCAAAAGAAAGGAAACAGCAGGGCTAAGGTCAATCTGATATTGGCAGGGCCAGGGCTAAGGTCAATCTGATATTGGCAGGGCCAGAGCTGTAGTTATTGTCTTACGCGCTAGCGCACCTCCGAACGTTCCATTCTACGCCAATACCGTGTTTTCTATTTGTTCCCCCGTTCCTTGTGTCTTCGACGACCTAAATGCTAATGCTGTTTTCTCTGACATTTTGGTCTGCCTTACGGTTTTCATTGCCTTCCCAAGGGGCTTCATAAATATCAGCTTGATATTTCTTGATCCTACAAAGGTTTCCATGGCAGCTGAGTTAAAAGGTGGTCTTTTGTTGGAATGCTGTCGAACTGGGTTTCCGTAATTGTTATACATATCTTGCAATGCTGGTATGACTTTTTCTGCCTTTGTGGAAGATACAAGTTTTGCAACTGGATAGCGTGAAGCTATGTCCTGCACGATGACGACATGGTGTGATACAGGCATAAGTCAAGAGATCAACCGCTACCTGCTCCCAGCATTTGGTTGGTACTCTGTGTGCTTGGATTGGCTCCATGATTTTTTGTCGGTGAATGATTGGCATGGTAAACATTCAGAATCGTGCCTCTGGACCATTCCCTGCATGTTGTGGAAAAAGAAATGAAACCAAAGGTGTCTTTCCAGTCCTGTTTGGCCAGGATGACTTCCATGATGTGCGAGTTGAATTGCTGTTTCTTGTAGCGATAATGGAAGGATAATTCGTTCACCTTTGAGTAGAATCCCGTAGCCAGTAACGGTAATTTCTGGTAGTATCTGCTTGAATTTCTGTAGGTCAGTGTCTGCCTTTGGGATCCGTGTTTTTCTTTTCTCAGTAAGCATTTTGATTTTGTTGAGAGCTGAGTCTTCTGATGTGTGTTTGGTATGGTAGATAGCCCAATGTGATCCATAATTGGCGAAGTATGCAGTGCGTATAACAAATTGTTCAGATCGTTTGTTTCATTCCTTTCCTCTACTTAAAGGTTTTGTAGAGATTTGGCATGCGTGATAGAAAATCTGCTTGATTGTCTTTGCCTTGTTGGTATATTACTTTGAATCTGACGTCTTGGTGTCGTAGTTTGATACGATCAATCGTGATGGAGCCTGTACGGTTGCCATTGAAGACAGAACAAAGGGCTTGTGATCAGTAATAACGTAAAAACGATTTCTGGATTCGATATGTGTGGACATAATCTTAATGTCTAGCCATTTAGTTAGCTGGAAAACAACAGAGGGTAGCTAGGACTGGCCAAATGCATCTACTATGTACCACAACAGATGACAGGCAACATACAATAAAATACCATGGGGTACCTAGATAGATGCTAAGATTGTCATTTTTTAAGTTATTTCTTTCTTTAGAATCATTAGTTCTAGTAGTAGCTATAATTAGATGTTACTTTTTTTATAACTTATAGCTAACCAACTTCTACCTAATTAAATCTGGCCGCAGTTATCTCTACTGTAGGTCTGACTGTAGGTACTGCAGCTATAGCTAATTTTTAAAAGATAAAGCCTTCAAAAATTTATGACCTCTCTTAACAGCTCTCTGTCAACCCAGGATTGGCTGTTTCCACACAAGATCGTAAAAACTGCATAACTTTTGTCTTCGATATGGGAATTCTCCGCAATAATAGATTTTTGTTTTATATCACATGAACACTTATAAACTGATAAACAAATGAATACCAATGAAAAATAGCAACAGAAACCAAAGAATTACCGACAAAGCCAATTGGTTTATTTTTTTTGTTTATGTTTTTGGCAGACCGAGTGGATGACGAGTGTGTGTGATGGCACGATAAATAAAATAAAAACATAAAGCCCAAGAGGCAATATCGAAGGTTTTACTTTGTTTCATGTTTTTTTAGAAGTTTGATATTTAGCAAACTTCTCTTCAAAACTCCAGACCTCCTTCCCTCGTAGTAGACGAAATGCTATTAAGGGAATAACTGATGACAATAGGAAGAAAGCACTGCTATTACATTTAGCAGGAACCAAGACAAAGGATATTTTTTGAAACTTTAACCCATGATGGAAACAGTGATCACTGCATCAAATAGGCATTGAAGTAAAAAAGAATGTACCGTTTAAGTGTTCAAAATATTTACAAGCAAATCAAACACAAGATTAGAGTGTTGAACAATTCATCACTAGATATGCAAACTACCACTCTACTGTGAGATCAAGAACACTCAATATTGCCCATGCTCGTTACTCCCCCTCCCCCAGGATTTAGGAGGTGATGGGGGGGGGGGGGGGGGGGGG
>JAULBZ010006460.1:0-12372 GCA_032360805.1 Neoturris breviconis | reverse complement strand
GCATGGGAAACCTATGCCAAAATATATAATGAATAAAAGTATATGAAATTTTCTTGTCCTGAAAAACCTTCAGAACATCTCCTATACAATAAGGTTAAGGGAACAAATACAAGAAGGAAATTCAATGTGGGGCGAAATCTCGCCCCATTTTCAGAATTTCGTCTGTGCTAAAAATTCCAACTCGGCTAGCATTCGGGTGGCTGAATAAATCAGCCAGGGGGAGTCTTTAGCGGCCTTTTACTTGGATAATTTTAGCCCGCGTATTTAAATACCAATAATAAATTCAACTTTCTAGTATTTCGTGAAACAGCATTTCATAAGCATAAGCCTAACACCTAACCTCGTTCCCAGATCTTCTTTCCGCTTTTTTTCCCGTCAAAAAGCGGAAAGAAGCCCTGGGAACGAGGTTGCCTAACACCTAAAGAACCTGGAATAAAGTCATAACAAATTCATTTTGAAAAACATTTCTTTGGGCATAGACTTTAATTATAAAATTAAACCGAGAAGTTTCATTAAAATATAGATGTCATTTTTTCTTCTTTGCAAAATCCATTTTCGTTAGAAAGTTCGCAAATTTTGTATCCACGTATAACAAATCCGCAGTCGTAGGGTTTGTGGAATTTTTATTAGAAGCGGAGATAAGCTTTATCCCCAACAGAACTTGGAGAGTTCGGATTCTACAACCTTTGAAATTCAATTAGATATATCTTACAAATTTCGGCAAACAATACACGCCACAAGTAAAACAAAAATACAGAAAAAAACCACGAGAAGTCCCTAGAGATTTATCTCAGAGATTTATTGAGTAGACTTAAGATTCCCTAACTCGACGATTTATGTTGTTTACAGCAGCCTAATACCCAGGCTTTTGGAATAAATTCAATTCCGTGCCATTCGTTTTGCTAATTAAAGTTTTAGATTTTTTCTCCATGTTTGCAAAAAATGTCACTTTGTCTACAATATTCTTGCCCAAGATTTGAGTCTCTTTCTTCTCTTATTTATAGTTTTTGTGATATTTTTTTTGTAGTTGTATAACTTCAAATTTTGTAAATTTTTTTAGTGTGATCCTATTTTAATTAGCCTAGTATACTAAGCTCTATTTTTTCCCTTTTTTCTTTTATTCTCTTCTTATTCTATATATATAAACTGATGTTGATGTAGTAATGTTGATATTTTAAAACGACAGATTATAACGCAAAGAAAGAAAATCAATGAAGGAAGCAAAGAGGCGGGAATCCTTGGCTATATTTTACTCTCTGTGACAAAATTACAGAGAAATTCCGTTGGCCGAATTTCAGAGCAATGAGAATAGTTTAAATTCATTTTCTAAAAATTCCGATATTTGCTTTAGCAGCTCAATCTATATCCAAACTTCGATTTTTCCATATGATTTCTATGACGTCAGAACAACTACTTTCAGATTCTGTAAAAGTTGTTCGCATATGCGCCGCTCGGAAATAACAATTCGCGTTGAAAATGGGAGACAAAAAGGCGTTTCCGAAAGGTTCACATGTTTTTTAGTACCCACAATTGAAAAGAGTAAGGCATAAGAGCGTCTTTTCATACATTTTCTATAATAAGATTTCTACCAAGGCAAGACTTATACAATCGTGGTCATATATGTTTGGTAAAAAGGGAAATTCGTGCAAAAATTCGGAATTTCAACTTTTACTAGCAAGGTGATCGGAACGAAAGTTCGAATTTGTTCCAAGAGCCTGGGTACTAGGCTGCTAGAATCAAGAGAATTTGTCGAATTTGTAAAAAGACCTAAGATCCTAAGCCCTAAGTCTTAAGTCTACTTGGATAAACCTCTGAGATTAACCTCAAGGGACTTCTCATGGTTATTTTCCGCACTTAAGTTTTACTTGTGGTTTAAATTACCCTTTAAAATTCACAAGTTTTCCCATTATTTATTACCTTCATTGTAGAAATAATTGAACCGAATACAAGCTAAAATGAGGGCAGAACATCGATATTCAATAAAACATGTCTAGGCAACTTCATCAACTTATCCCTATTAGCATCCCCTCCCCCCCTTTCCGAACTCTTTTTAATAACTCTGAAACGATTAAGAGTTGCAACTTTCCGACTTATTTATTTATTAGACACATATAGTTAATATTTCATGACCGTAGCATCGTTACTTCTCGCATTATCAGAAACCCACCAATGAAAACGTTTGTTTTTGTGGTGAAATCCTTATAAATTGATTACGTCATACCTTTTGACTAGATAATGGCAGGATAATGAAACCTACACCAGTTGTTTATCATCACAAAAAGAATCAGTTAACATTATTAGTTTTGATGTCACATAATGACGTCATAACTTTGAAAGAAATATTGATAATTTTGGCGGCCCATTCTGGCTGATGACGTCATTTTCATAAAATAATTCTAACATACGTAAAAAAGAAAATCCGAAAGCAGAATTAAAACATATTTTCTCAATCAAAAGTTATGACTCCTTAAATATAGGTAACAATATTTGCAAAAAAATGCAAATTTTCACAATAATTGCTGACGTTTGCAAAAAAAGTCCCATGTTCTTGTTATAATAATAGCAGAAATAGAAACTACAGAGAATATTTGTCTGGAGTTTTGTGCTTCTAGCATTTGTTGTCTCTGAGAAAAATAGGAGGTCTTTTTTGTATATGATAAAAGTGCAACATCTGAAAAATTTCAACCAAAAGAACGAGTTAGCAGGAAGCATGGCTTTACACTCCATGATCGTACGGCGAAGGAGGGTGTGAAGGGGATTCAAAACAATTCCTTCTTATTACCGCTCGGTGCATACATTGAACAATCTTCCTAGCAAGGTTGTCATTGCAAAGGACATGAATGCGTTCAAGAACATTCTGAACGAACACTGGGAACACAAACCATGTAAATTCAACGACGAAGAATAATTCGATCGATTTTTTAGAGGCTGAATTAAGCCTGCGAGCCTTAACCATTATTAATCTTATTTATTTAAAAATCTGGCAACTTTAACCAACAGGGATAGTTTATTCTATGGTTACTTGAGACTAGCGCTTATTGTTAGCTTGTACCACGAACGACGACACTTTTTTGTCGCAAGAAGGGTCTGCGAAATAAGCTACTTATTGTGGACACCATGTCAAAAAAATTCTGCATGCAGGACATCCAACTGACATTGGAACAATAAACAAAACTTTATGCCAAAGCAACTTTCAAATAAAGATACCCGCCGCCAATGATTGAAATACGAGCGAATAATCACTGTGGAGGAACCTTTGTTCGGAACGGGACCTTCAGAGCTTTGCGTGTCCCTGTGGAGACAAGGATCGGTTCTCAGGTCAAAATGGAATCCGGAAAATTAACGTGAAGGAGAGCATATTGTTTACAATTTTCTCGATACCCCAGTCTCTTAAATGGTCACTTTACTTAATCATTTAATTCATGAAAGAATATGGGCCGAAACATTGCAAAAATTCTTCCTCTCAATTAGCAAGCTTGCGAATGTAAAAGGTCCACCGGTCGACAGCATTTGATTTGTGATCGATATGGTTCTCAAAGGAATTAATCCTGGGTTGTTGCTTTGGCTGCTCCTCCTGGTACAAACGTGTGATGCAGATGATTTGAGTCTATCGCCAGGACACTTGAAACCTTTAGGTAAGTACCGGTACTTCTATATTTTCTTATTGCGCACAAATCATGCGCACAACATCCCCTTCTGGACCATGCCTCCTTCTTCCCTTCCCACTCCACTGACTTGACCATGCTATGGACATTTTCAAACTTTCTTTGATCCTGCGTAATGCATGGTTTGGGCGGGATAACTTTCAATATAATAGTAATACCTTATCTTTGATTAACTATTTTTTAAATCATTCCCTCCTCACACACACGCATCTCCCTCAAGAGGCCGAGGTCAGAGAGGGTACTTTTTCATCCTTTCCCAGATCTTATGGAAATGGAAACGGTAGATTATGATGTACCGTACTCTAGGCCGATTAGTTATTGTCAGGATTTTTAAAATCAGCGCCAAGCACTACGGTTGTAGCTAGCTAGCTATTCTTGCTTCCGTGTTGGGAATGACAATTTTTTTTGCTTTATTTCAATAAAAACTGACTTCAGAAAAGAATTCCTCGTATCAAAATTATTAAAATTGGAAAGTTTTGTTGGATTTTAGTAAATGGAAGTCAAATTATCAAGTTTTTAAAGTTGCTATTTTATGAGAATTTGACCGTGAAAAATTGCTACAGTGAAGATTTTTCACTGCAGCAATATTTCACAGTCCAAGTCTATTTCAAGTCTTATAATAACAGTAATTTCAAGTCTTTATATATCTTCAGTTTTATAAGTTCAAAATAAAATAAAATTTCTAGTTTAAACTAATTTTGCATGAGGAAATCATTTCTGAAGTCAGCTTTTACTAAGAAGAAGCAGATTTTCATTCCCAATACGGAAACAAGAATCTGGCCCGTTTTAAAACATTTTTGACTGCAAAATGCAAATTGCATGTATGAGTAACCAGTCGACTTCATAGGAATAGGAATTCCTATTCTAAAACATATTTCGCTTCTTTTAAAATTTAAAATTAACGTTCGAAATGAAAAATAGTAGAAAAATAGAAAAGTATTTTTTTTGCCACCAAAAACGAGAAATAATAAGGTATAATAGCATCCTTTTTTACAACCTAGGCAATACAATATAATTCAACTGAAGACAAGCTTGAATGAGACCACAACAGCTAAAATGAATATGAAACACAGAAAAGACACAAAACAAGTTCTTCGAATTTTTGTTTTGAAAGAACTTTGAAGAAATCTTGAATTTTCCTGGATCTATTTCAACCAATGGAGAAAATAAATCTTTAGAGATCTTCTAGAAGCATTCCATGAAGCATTTATATTCCATTTGAAAATAGAAATTAACATCTTCCTGCTGTCGAAGTTATACATTGACAAGAGGTAGAAGGATCCCCGCTTCATGTCTTGTCAACGCAATCTTGAATTTATTTTGCTAGCACGTGAGACAAGTTGTCATCACCATTCTCCTATTGCGAACCCGGTCATATAAAAAATATAACACATTGTATGTAGACCGAGAGAAGAAAGCAAAAGGTCGAAATGGTAGGCTAAGTTTGGATGGGTTATTATACTATCACTTTACGACGTCGTCAGCATCTCACTATTCTTAATAGACTATTTTCCCGAAGGGTTAGCATTTTAAAATTTGGTACAGTACCAGCATTTGTGGCGATATTCTAGAAGGGCTCGCCAAACATTTTTTGATTTCGTCAACTCTGTCTCGAGTTTTGGGCAAAAAGGTCCTAAACAAGTTTTCGGGTTAATGGACCGAAAAGGCATGGTATCATCCTGAAATTTGGTTGTGGCATTCTAGGCAATATTACGAGACCGCCGGCGAATAATTTCTCGATTTTGTCAACTTGGGACCAAGTATCAGCAAAAAGGAAAGCCTGGATATTAGCGCCAGTCATCGGACATTGTCCGGTAAAAATCTTCGTTTGTTCTACCTTAACTCTGCACAAAATGGACAAGATGTCCGGCGAAGAATCGCGGTACATGTGGCAAGGTATTGATTGTTCAATTGATCGATCATACAGAATTATATTATAATCATATAATCATATATCATTATCATTATCATATATCATTATAATCTGCTTATTTTTTAATCTTTTGATTTCTTTTTGTGTTTGTATAATAATTGTGTTGTGCCACATGTGCAAATATTTTCTGCATAAATTAGTTCATGCATTTATTATAAATACGATTGTGAAATCAATTATATATATCATGTTAATAAGTCAGCAAAATAATTACTTTGCAGTGTAAAAAAAGTTTTTATTTTTCAGACATATACATTTCAGACAAAAAAAATCATTGTTTTTTAACAATAAACAATTAAGCTAAGCAATTAAAGTTGGAACCCTATTTGAATTTATTTATTTAGTTTTGAATTTTATATTTTGTACTTAGGGGATTTAAAAGTCATCCAGTAAGGGCAGGCTAGTATTTTTTGCATTGTACTGTACCATAATGCATCGATTAAACGCCCCCTTCTTTTAAACGCCTCCCTCGATTAAACGCCCCTCTACAAATGAAAATATTTAATAAACGCCCCCGGCGTTTAATCGAAGTATTACAGTATATATAAAAGTGCTTTTTACTTAAAGTATGTAAAATAAAGAAACAACATTAATCCCCTTACAAAATAAGAAATGTTTCACAGTTTAGAGAATACACTTTCTTTTGCAGAAATTTTAAGATATAAAATTTCCCAAATTTCTTAAAGATGCCCCCCTCTTCCCCCTGCTAAATTTTTATTTAAGAGACAGTCTCCAAATTCTGTATTCCATTTGTTTATAAAAATCATCTTGTAATTGCTATTTTTTTCCTTTGTTTTCTCAAGGAAGCAACAAATCTTTGTACATGCGTATGTACATCCACTTCCCACTGTTGAGTGTTTCCGCAAGAAAAAATTAAAGACAAACAAAACGTAGCCGCCGCATGGTTAATTCAATTTTCCCACTGCTCGAAAAACCCACCATGTTTATCGCTATTAGAAAACCCTTACCATGGGTATATACTTGTAAGATATACTCTTTGTCTTAAAATATACTGAGATAAATATAAATTCCACAGTGGGAAAATAAATCGAAATCGTACTGTCATGTATATAAATAAACATACATGTTTTTATTGAAATAAAGAAACGTTTTGTATTTGGGGTTTTTATAGGTTCTCATATACCAGCTGATAATGTTGATGAAGTCACTATTGATAACATGATCACACCTAAACATTTCATGGAGAACTATGTACTACCAAGAAAACCTTTTGTGTTTCGAGGTATAGGAAAAGAGTGGCCAGCATTTACTAAATGGACCGATGAATATTTGAAAGAAAATCATGGTGACCTTGAACTTAGAATGGAAGGGAGGAAAGAAAAACAATCAAGAATTCCTCAAGGAGATATATGTCTTGGTCGAGACTCAATGAAGAATTTTATTGAGACTTATCATAACAGTAGTGTTAATAAATATGTTGTATCTGAATTGCCAGTTCCGTTATTTAAATATGTGAAAATTCCACCTCCAATGGGTAAGAATACTTGTAACATTTTGCTCCAAAACCTACTTCTTTGATAGGGTTAAAGCAACTAAAATTGACAAAATTTAACAAAAATGAATCTGTACAGTAGGTCAACGAACTTACAATGAATTGGTTTCTTTGGTACGAAGAAATTTATCTATTGCAAGATTGTTGACTCAATATTCTCTGTAGGCTTTATTTTTTCAGAC
Source organism: Neoturris breviconis (assembly GCA_032360805.1). Lineage (NCBI taxonomy): Eukaryota > Metazoa > Cnidaria > Hydrozoa > Anthoathecata > Pandeidae > Neoturris > Neoturris breviconis. Next base: position 5,079 of record JAULBZ010006460.1, on the reverse strand, counting down.
GGTCCCTAGGAAGTCATTTTGAACTAACCAATCAATTGGTAGCTTGTTAAAGTACTACCTTTCATTGTGGCTTAAAATTATAATCGATTTCACTAAATCGACGTCAGTTTCTACCAATGGAATATCGTCTTTTGGCTTTTACACAAAACATTTTCACCTTGCGGAAATCAGCCTTAGCAGTTATTTACTGTGAAGGAATGACAAGGATTGAACAGAACCTGGAAAACCTGGGAAATTAGCTGATTTAGTGATTATTCACGGAAAACCTGCAAAAACCAGGGAATTTGATTGCGATTAATTTCAGAATTCCTGGAAAACTCAGGGACAATTGTTGTGTCATTCATTGTCACAATATTTAGATTTGTGTATATACTTTCTAACTGCATTAAACTATTGTTTCATATTAGCTTTAAAACTATTTAGTCCAGATCTGACGTTGAGTCTCAGCATGCTTATAACAATTATAGTTAATATTATGTTTTATTTAGCTAGCATACATTAAAAGAACGAAAACTTTTGGACTCTGAAAATTTCGGACATAATATTTTTTTGGATTAAAATTCAACCTATTTTTGGGAAAATGTTTCAAAATTTTGGACATAAATAAAGAAACAAAAGGCGAAGTATTAATAGCTATAATATAATCTTTCATGAAAATGTAAACTATCAATTACAATATACAACAAAGTTTACAGATAAAAAAGAGAAGATTTTGCTCCTCTGTGATAGATGGCATTTCAAAATAGATATGATATAGCAGGGCGTTAGCTAGCAAGCAAAAAAAATCATTGGATGTTCTATATTGGGAAATTGCCTACAGCAAAAAAGTTTGTTTTTCAGCATAAAACTCAAATAATTTATGTTTGTAAAAGAAAATCCTGGAAAATATAGTTTCTAAAATCTTATCTGAACCTGAAAAAGTGATTTTTGCGCATAATTACAAGTTTCTGCTTCACAGTAATTATTTTGTTCATAATCCAAGTACTGATTAGGAGACAATCCCCATTTTGGTATGATTTGGACCTTTAGTATTAGTATATCAGACAGTTTTTCTTAAACTGCATCCATATATCCGTGGTATTTTTATTTGTCGATTTTTTCATTCAATTTTTTATTACGTTATAATAGGACATTTAGAGGTATTATTTCCTTATGGATTGTATTAAGGAGTGTGCATCTAAAATTAAATTTGCTTTGCATATTGCTATCTATGCACAAGCACTGATACAAATCATACAGATGCACATACCAAACTTTGCTGTTAAAGTCAAAAGAAGACATTCCATTTGTAGAAATTGACGTCATACAACATGTGATGTCGATTTTTACCGATGAAATGTTTTGTTTCGGCATTCACGGCAATTTTTTTTCCTAGTGGAAATCAACCTTAACAATACAACTTCGAAATAAGAGTGTGTAAGATTCATTTTTTGGCCATAGCTTCAGGGAAGCAATGCTAATGTAACACTCCTCCACAGTGTCTTTTTTATATTTGGACCACTACATTTCTTTTTTCATTCACAGTTTGAACTATTTTTAAACTCTAGGTTGTGGAGATCTGTTGGAAAATTTCGTCGAAATTGACATGTGGATAAATTCTGGTGGAGCTAAGAGTATACTACATAAAGATGCTTTTAATACTGTTAATTGTGTTGTTAACGGTTCCAAAGAATGGAAATTAGTCGAATTTAAACACAACGATTTAATTTATCAAGCATGGGAAGGTCCTCAGGAAGCAGGTAAATCTATAGAGATCTCTAATTGCCCTGTTTTTACGTTTATTGCCATTACACATCACAGTTTCTTAAGGACAAATGTTTACATTGTTTCACATATTATTTCATATCATAGGTTAAAAAAGCTTAGCAATAATTTCACCAATGGAAAAGTTAAAATGGTGTATACTTTTGGTGGAACGAAATATTCCCCCAAATCAAAATTTAAGGAGCTTCTGAAATTCATTATATTTTAGCAGCTTTAAAGTAGTCAAAATCAATTTCCAGAAAAATTAATCTACGATGAAGAGTCAAGACGAAGAAACTAATCAATTGCAAGATCGTTGATTCAACACACTTCCCCTGGGAACGTATTTTGGAGATAGTCCCTTAAGAGATTATTTCACTTCTGCCATGAAAATTGGAAGGGGTGCTTATTCAAACTCATAACAATCACTGTGGAGGAGGGATTTTTGAGCATTACTTCACTCCTCCATAAAGAAAAACAACACCATGTACAGTGCTTGAATAAGAGCACCGTGATTATTTCAATAATCAAAATAACAGCAATTAATCACTGCACAGAAGGAAAAATAATCACTGTGCAGAAGGAAAAATAATCACTGTGCAGGAGGGAAAATCGAGCATTAGTTCAGGCTATATTTATAACGCTATGAATTGAAAATATTAAAATATTTTGTCATTTTGGATGGGGATAGAGATTAGTAAAAGTAGTGTTATCTATTTCCTCCGCAATATTGAAGCTTTCTGCAAAATCTTCCTTTTTAACGTTTGTCTCCTAAATCCTGTAAAATTATCTATTATGTTGACAGGCTACGGTGGTTATTCACTAATCAATCCTGAGAAAGTCGATTTAGTCAAATATCCAAAAATTGCGCAAATCCCACGTTGGCAGTATGTACACATACAAGCAGGTGATTGTCTTTATCTACCATCACAAATGTGGCATGTGGTTCATTCTCATGGTGATCAAAATCTGGCTGTTGCATTTCTATTTAATCAGTTATCTGATAAAAAACCTAGTGATGTCAATTACGGAGATTGTGCAGAGAAACCGAATCCTATTCCATTAGATCAGGTATTGATTTTAAAACTAATACCTTCTCATTACTACTTATTTCACTCTCATTTCTTCCCAGCCAGCAAAAACTTGTTTAAAGTCAGCAAAATAACATTAGAACAACGTTTAAAGAACGTTGTTCTGACGTCATTTGCTGACTTTGAACAGGTTTTTGCCGGCTGGATTATGCTGTAATACTACTTATTTCACTGTAAATATTGTTTTTGCTCCAAGGAGTATCTGTACTGGGACTTATGGGTAATGTGTTATTTTTTTGTAACTTATTTAATACAAGAGACTAATAATACTAACCGATTTATTAACTCTAGTAATTTTTGCAATAGAAAGTATATTTCTCTAATTTGACCCTTCATGACATTAAAGTCAGAAATGAGAAAAATATGTATTTTTGACAAAACCGCATGTCTGAACCGCATATCTTTATTTTTGATACAGCTACATTTAAAGCCGACTACTAACTACTTTATCAGTAGGATTGCACTAGCGTACTGTAGCAGACATCTAATTTAATAGAAATAATTTAATATAGCCAGTGAGCCCAAACTTGTTCAAAGTCAGCAGTAAAAACTCTAGAACAATGTTGAAACATTGTTCTAGCGTCTTTATTGTGGACTTAGAACAAGTTTTTTGTCCACTGCTTAGCGTGTACATTGGTTTTATGTCAAGCATGTTACTCTCAGTGATTGAAATAATACCAAACAATCACTGTGGAGGAGCGTTTTTTGAGCGTAGATTCAGGTTAAGCTATGCTTAAAAAACTACTTCTGTAGTGTGCTCTTATTTCAATAATGACTAATACCTTTACTATACTCACAACATAGCTAACTCAACTAACAATCAATTAACATAATTTTTTATTTTCAATGAAGAATTAACAAGGTATGTTATTCGGTGTTGTAAATAATCACTGTGGAGGAGGATTTTTTCTCTCAAAAATCACTCTTCCACAGTGTTTATTTGCTCTTATTTCAAACGCTATTTACTAATAAACACATCCTAAAAGACTGCCAAATACAGTCCGGTATATTCACGTATATAGAATGGGGAATATATTGGGAATATTCGACAGTCTTTCATGCTGTGAAATATTTCTAAGGGACATCTCCAAAAATTTTTGTTTTGATAGTCACCCTGTAATTACAATATTTTAGCTGTCATTCTTTTGTTCTTTGTCATATTTTTAGGGGGTAAAATGTTTGATAACATTACTACCCCTTAAATATTAATTTTAAAGGGAAATTTATATGGAAAAATATAGAATAATCACAAAAGTAAAAATTGAAGAAGGATGTTAAATCAATATACCAGCGTTCGAAATAAGGATCACTGCAGAGGAGTAATTTTTTAGCATTGCTGTTTCAGGCTAGAAAGCAATGCTCAAAAATATCCTCCACAGTGATTCTTTGCTGTTATTTCAAACACTGTGGAGGTGTACTATCAAGAAACCAATCAATTACTCACTAACCAGCGGGCTTGTTCAAAGTCTGCAGTGTAGATGCTAGAACATCATTGAAAATGTTGTTTTAGCGTACTGCATACCTTGAACAAGTCCTTGGCCACTGAGTGAAGTTACAAATTTGGAGATGTTTCTAAACTAATAGTACTAATGATGAGTAACATTAATTTCATCTAACATTTTACCAGAACCAATTGCATTCTTGGTTCTAACTTGTTTCCATCAAGAATTGCTAAAATTTATCCTCCGTTAGACTATCTTATAAATACAGAGAAGGGTGTTATATCAACGAACATGAATAAACTGGTTGAAATAGGAGCGAATAATCACTGTAGAGGAGTGATTTTTGAGTGTAGCTTCAGGCTCTCCATCTTAAAGCTATGCTCAAAAATTCCTCCTCCACAGTGATTGATCTCAGTAGTGACCGAACTTGCAATTGAAACCAATCAATCACAAGCCTTTTCCTCTATTATTTCTAGTGTTAACCATATTAGCACAAGGGGGGAGGGGAGGAGGGATCCCCCCCACCCCCTCATCCCACATTATATTTTATAACTTTCGATTGGAATGCGCTATGGAGCAGAGTTTTAGTTTTTATCCTTTAGACAACATTCCCCAATAAAAGTTTAAATCCGTCTCTATCCCCCTTGACCACACCACTTTTGAAGGTCACCAGTATTTTTGTATTTTTAGAAGAAGAAAAATTTCACGAAAAAAAATTTCTAGGCAAAATTATAAAATCAAAAAAAAATTGGATAAAAATGTCCATTACGGTTCATTAATTGTTGAGGAGCGCCACCCCCCCC
>JAULBZ010006459.1:0-12373 GCA_032360805.1 Neoturris breviconis | reverse complement strand
ACGCATGCTCGAAATAGATTCCGCGCGGTATTTTCCCGCCCGAGCAGTAAAAACCTCCGAATGGAAAACGGCCTTAACTCGAGATTTTGTACCTCGAGATTTTCCTGCCTCCCGCACAGTAATTATTTGTTTTCATAGAGCACTGCTTCACAGTAACTAGGGCAGAGTGCAAGGGAAATGACCTTGCAGTTGATTGATATGTCACTGGTACATCAATTTTTTTCGCGGCTGTTATTATGTTACACTGACATCTTATTCTTTCAGTTCTATAAATAAAATACCTTGATGGCTAAATCCAACAAGTTCCCTTCACCACTTTGTGCACTCTCGGTTAATGTTACTAGAGCTTGTTCAGCCTGCAAAGGAAATAAACAAGTAAATTAGATTCAGCCTCGATCGTAGAAATCTGAAAGTCTTATTCCTTTTCTCACCTTTATCTGGAAAAAATACTGATTGCATGTTACTTAGTAAAACTAGTCAAATTAAAGAAAGAATAGAATGTGTTTAACTATAAAAGTGCAGAGATATCTAGCTTATGACTATTGAATGTGAAATAGATATGAACTTGTAAACAATGCAATTTTCAACGAAACTATCATTAAGCATGAAATAAGTAATATGATTCAGTAATAAGAAACAATACCTTTTTCGTACTAATTTTCGCGCAATTGCACAAAAAGGTTGCACAAACTTATTATAGATATTAAGCACAAAAATAAATTGCGTGAATACGTGCAAAAATGTAGTATTGAAAAACATCTACTCCTTGCCTTGCATTTGTTACGAATTACGAATAAGGTAATATTAACTCTAATTACGACGAGAATATGCTGGACAGTGACACCAGGTTTTTTGGGATATTAATATTATTATATGATCAATACTTAAAGTTTGCAAAACCTGAGGATATAATCCACTCTGTTCGAGAGCGAAATGATAAAGAAAGCAAAGATACTCTAAGTAATACTTCCATAATAAAATCTTACCTTATGGTTGTCTCTTGTTTCTCTTATTTTAACTAACTTCGCTACCTATAAAAGAAATAAGTTTAACTAACAGAGAACATACATAAAACGTTCTGAAGAAACATTAATTGCAGCGGAATTGTACAGCAGTGCACAGTGGTTGAAATAAGAGCAAGTAATTACTGCGGAGGAGAGATTTTTTGAGCACGGCTTCTGTCTGAATCTATGCTCAAAAATCACTCCCCCACAGCGGATATTTACTCTTACTTCAACCACTGATAGATGAATTCGCATAAATTTTGGATTTCCATTAGCATTCGAAAGGAACCATATTCTCTCTATTTTCATGCTGTGTCCATATACCTGACTTTCTCTGACTTTAGCATTATCAACAGCTAGTACATCCACTTCATCTTGGTTTTCCAATCTGTATTTGTTCACCCCAACAATTGTTTCTATGAAGACAGTAAGCATGTCAATAATCTTGAAATTCATTGATTGCAAGTGAAAACCAATCAATTTCAAGATATCCACTAAAGGTGGATTTACACTAGGCAAAACATTTTGTGCGAAATCCAAAAGAAGACATTCCCCATTTAACCCTATTTCAACCAGGGGGGGGGGGGGGGGTTTGATGTCAATTTCTACCAATGGAATGTTTTATTTTAGCTTTCGCGAGAAATATTTCACCTAGTGTAAATACACCTTAAAACCGGTCATGCGTATCTACAAACAAAAATTATTGCATAATCTTTCAAGATAATAGTAGGGTTTAAAATAACTGCCGGACATCACTGTGGAGGAGAGTGATGACGCTGTAATTTTAACCCCCAGATTTAATTCACCTTTTCCAGAGTCAATTCTGGCTTGTCTTTTTGCTGCAGATTCTTCAATTCTCAATTTAGGCATGCCAGATTCAACAGCTTTTGCCATACCACCCAGTTCCTCTACCTGTGTGGAAAGAATGTCGTGTCAACAAAATTATCATGGGTTTCCTTGGTACAAAGAAACTATTCAAATACAACATTGTTGAGTTAATACCCGACGTCCAAACAATATTGTTCCGACGTCGTGTTCCCACTGGATATTTAAGCTTATTTTAATCTCTGATCTCTTTATCATCAGCAGTAAATACAATTGCTGTCAATAGCTAGGATAAACATTTAGCATGCAAACAATAAATACACATAGTGCATTACTTTGAAGTGTAAATAAGTGTTACCCAAATCCCAGCCGGCAAAAACCTATTCAAACTTTGAACAGGTTTTTGCCGGCTGGGATTCTGTAAATAAACAAAAGAACAATGGTACTTTACGTTCGCTAACTCCAGGGTTTGTGTAGCAGGAAAATTTGTTTAGGACTAGTTATGATTAGTTTATTTAAGAGAGTAGGGTTGGAACATTTTCCTAAAATGAATGAGCTATGAGCTTCTCAAAACATCCTGTTAGTAACAAATGAAGGTGAGGTACCGACAAAACAAAAACGGCAGGGAGAGAATGATTTTAAGATATTGTGTTGAGGGACGGGCTAGATGGACTAGACAGCATGTGCCTATCTGGTTTGGGGATACAAATAGACCTTCAAATTTTACTTTAACATACAAGAAAAGAGTAGGGTAGAATTGCTGTGTTGAGGTGAAAAAGAAGCCCTGTCAATTAGCATCCAAAAGTATTACCTCAGTTGTTCGAAGTAGGGTTAAATAATTACTGTGAAGTAGGGAATTTTTAGCATAGCTTCAGGCTTTAAAGCCTAAAGTTATGCTCCACTCCTTTACAGTGACTGTTTTTTCTCATTCTGATGACTGTACCTCATCAATGATTTTCTTTGCAGCATCATATACTTCATCAGTTAAACTCTCCATTAAATATGATCCTCCCCAAGGATCAGCTACCTATAGGAATATGGAAACTGCTAGAGTCTATTATTTTATTATTTAAAATGTATACAAAAGAACTTATGGTCAAAATCCTAAACCATCTGCATTATGACGTGGGAAATACTTAATCAAAGTTATGATTCTGACAGTAGCCCACCAAACTAAGCATATGCAGATATGTTAAATCTGAATATAACTGCCAGACATCACCTGTTGAGGAGTGTTTTTAAGTTTAGCTTCCAGCTTTAAAGCATTCAGTTATATTCAGGCTTGTAAGCAATAGAGTGATTTTAAGCGCAGCTTCAGGCATTGTATCCTAAAGTGATTATTTGCTCTTATTTCGACCACTGCCACATGTACAAGTATCAGTCTTTCTGAGAACTTTGTTTCGTCAACTTATTCTATATGTAATGACATGCCATATTTTCTTGAATAAGCACCTTTCCTTGGATAACTTCCCCCATTAAGCTTGGTTTCCACTAGGCGCTTAATCGCCGCAAAGAATATTAGTGCCAAAAAGCATTAAAGAAGCGCAGCAGTTGGAATGTTCTTATTTTTTAAAAAACCTTAAGCGCCATTTAAGCGCTTGGCGCTAATATCAACCTTTTTTATATACCTTTTTTATTTCCTCGATTAAGCGCCCCGGGGAGCTTATTTATTTAGACAGTTTTAGGGGGGAGGGTGCTTATTCGAGGGGGGTGCTTATTTAAATTTTTTGAAAAATTGAAAAAGAAAAACATAACTAAATGAATGAATGTAATACAGATATGTGTTTGTTGCTTATTAACAGTTGTCATACAATTTCATATAGAGAGAGATCAAAGAATCTAAAAATTGCAGTAACTCTTTTCAAAGAACTTAAAAAAGCATCTGGGCTAAACACCAATATGAATTATGTATTAGACTTTAAAACAGAAAAGAAAGTTTGTTTTTATTAATAAGTTTTTTTTGAAAAAGACGGGGGGGGGGGCGCATATTCGAGGGGGGCGCATATTCGAGGGGGGCGCTTATTTAATATAATTATTTAATCATGGCTGCGATGCACAAGGACAAGATTCCGCAGCCGCATTATTTGATAAAAGACATAGGACACAAAGTCAAATTGTACGGGAACGAAAACCACAGTGCGCTTATTCGGCGGGTATTATTCTTATCGCTTTAGTGCCGTTTAAGCGCCTAGTGGAAACCAAGCTTTAGATATATATTTTGCAAAAAGCACATTATTCAAGGAAATTGACGTGAACAGAAGAATCAATCCAATATTAAAATTACTGATTATCACTTAAAATAGATAATGGAAGTAGAATTTACTTACGTTAGGTATACCTGATTCTTCTTGTAATATGATTTGAGTGTTTCTTGCAATACGAGAACTAAATTCTGAAGGGAGAGCCAGTGCTTCATCAAAAGAATTTGTATGAAGGGACTGTGTTCCACCAAAAACAGCAGCCATGGCTTCAACAGTAGTACGAATGATGTTGTTGTATGGATCCTAAAGTAGAAGTTTATTTGAAGAAGGTTGTTTACCATTAGAAAATAATATTTTTCTGAGAAAATTTAATTACCTTGTTGTAAGAAATCAAATGGTTGAAACAAGAACATTATAATCACTATGAAGGAGCATGGCTCAAACAATCCTCCTCCCCAGTGATTATTTGCTCTTATTTATGGTCTTACCAATAATAGATTCATAAAGCAATGAAAACGAGGCCTTCGTTGCTCAAAGTAGAGCTTGTTACAAGGCAATAATTTCAGTCACTGTACAAAAAGTTATTGCATCGTAACAAGTTCTACTTTGAGCAACGAACGCCTCAGTATTATCAGGGTGATGCAAAAGGTCATCCCTTTTTTGTTTAAGGAGCCATAAACATTGAGAAAATACCAAACCAAACTCAAATTTAAATATAAAGTCGTTTTATACTAGTTGCTATATAATTTGCTGCATTAAAATTTAAACCATATGAAATTTTGGACAATACACAATATATTTGGACATCTTTGTTGCTGAAAATTAGTACTATCTGAAATTTTATACACTTAAGAAGGTGTGTGAGATATTTAGAATTTTGTCTGGGGATCAGATTAATAAATAGCTGCAGATCAGAAATTCCTATAATAAATTTGGCATAAATACACAATGTTGGTTTAGCATCTTTGCTGCAGAATTCAATATATGTATCCTTTCCCAGTGGGCAAAGATTGTTCAAATTCTGCAGTATACCCTAGAACAATGTTATTTAACGTTGTTCTAAGAATCCTTTTGCAAACTTTGAACCAGTTTTTGCTTGCCAACAAACTTTAAAAAAGTACTCGCCAGTCATCAATCTTACAGTGTTTGGAGTAAGAGCAAATAAACACTGTGGAGGAGTGAATTGTAAACTAAGCTTCGGGGTAGAAAGCCTGAAGCAACGTTCAAAAATAACTCCTCCCCAGTGATTAATTGTTCTTATTTCGAACATTGTTACAACAATAACCTTTGTATAATACTATACAATCTTAAAATAAACACATTTCAACTACTTAGAATGAAAACACACCTGTTCAGTTAGAGACCAACCAGATGTTTGTGAATGCGTGCGTAGCAATAATGATTTTGCTGTTTTTGGTGCAAACTTTTCTTTTAATAAGGTTGACCACAGTCTACGTGCAGCTCTAAATTTAGCAATTTCCATATAAAAATTCATACCAACACCCCAAAAAAATGATAGACGAGGAGCAAAACGATCAATATCAAGGCCAGCTTTGATGCCTAAACAGAAAAATTGTCAGAAATGATAATACTAATACTTATTGGTGTACCATTAATGACATGAAGTAATACATCAATGGTGAAGAGTTCAACGTATAACAACTTACAGAGAGATTCTTTAAAACAGACCAGTGGTAAAATAATCACTGTAGAGAAATGATTTTTGAGCATAACCTCAGACTACAAAGCCTGAAGCTATACTCAAACAACCCTCCTCAATAGTGACATTTATATGACAGACTTAACCCTTCTTTACATGTAGTAGTATGATGGCTTAAGGCCATTTTAGTTTTATCACCTGTGGTGAAGTGTTTTTTAAATGATGAAAACCGTATTCTAAAAGAACTCCTCCACTGGTGATGTGTGACAGTTATTTTGAAGCTTGCTAAGTGAAGTCAAAAACATAACATTTAGACAAAAATCTTTAGTATTGATCATGTTTCTTCCAAAAATACTTACCGGTCTTACAGTATTCTAAACCATCAGCAATAGTAAAAGCCATTTCTAACACTGCATCTGCACCAGCTTCTTGCATATGATAACCAGATATAGATATACTGTTGTATTTTGGCATGTGCTGAAACAAATTATAAAATACTTCTTACAAATTTCATTATAACAAACTTCATTATAACTGTTGGACATTACCTGTGGAGGAGCGTTTTTTGAGTTATTCAGCTGCAAAGCTGAAACTGTACTTAAAAAAATGCTCTTCCATGGGTGATGCACAATAGTTATTTTAAGGCTTGTTCTAATGGTCAGAGTTTATTTAACACAAGTATATAATTATAGCATCTCTGATGAAGTGTGACAACAATCTTGTAATTGATTGGTTCCTTAATTACAATATTGCCAACTCAGCACTCTTCTCCACAATGTTACTTTTAATTATATTTTTCAATACTAAATGGGCTTACTTTGAAAGTTCTTCACAGAACATCCTTAACTACTTCACAGAGCAATTATAATCATTATTAGTTCGATCTCAATTATATTGTTCACTTGGGTGTACTGCATTATTTCTGATGTATTTACATTGAAGAAGATAATTGATGAAACAAAGTTAAGGTAAGATTTGTACGTTCACACCATTTTGTATGTTCCTACCGTAAAATGTAATGCTGGGTAAGCAAATTGATATAGATTCAAGTTAGGCATAATTTACAGTTTTTAGTAAATGATTAATGATTAATGATGAATTCACTCATAAAAAACTAAATTTTACCTCATCCTTCGATATCTAACGTTCTAATTACATAGTAATTTAATTTATTTATCAGTTGTAGTGGCATCCTCCCAGTGTGCAAAAACTTGTTCAAAGTCTGCAGTAAAGACACTAGAACAATGCTGTTCAACGTTGTTCTAGTGTTTTTAATGTGGACTTTGAGCAAGTTTTTGCCAACTGTTACAAGTACAAATCTGTTGTAGATATAAAGAATAATTAGGCAGCTTTTACATGGACCCCTAAATGAGTCTCACCCTAAACAAGCTGGCAGTCTATTGGTTTCTTCGGTACGAAGAAACCAATCAAATGCAATATCGTTTAGGGTGAATCTCATTTAGGGTTCCATGTAAATGCTGCCTTAGTTTCATTAGGAATAAACAAATCAGTACAAGATTCAATAAGTACCTGTGCAGTGTAAGTAAAAATATCTCCAATAATCCTCATAGAAGGTTCTGGAGGATAGATGTATGTATTTCGAACCATGAATTCTTTAAGGATATCATTTTGGATGGTCCCAGCTAACTTTTCTTGACTTACACCCTACAACAAACCCAATTGAAATTTGATGACACAAGGGTACATACCAGGTGTCAAAGTGAGAGCAAATAATCACTGTGGAGGAGTGAATTTTGAGGCTACAAAGCCTGAAGTTATGCTCAAAAATCACTTCTCAGCGGTGATTATTTGTTCTTATTTCAACAGAGACAAAGATACACACAGCTCGTAAATGCTTTGAATGTTCTACTTAAAATGACCCAATTGGAATTACACCCAAGGAAAACATCCAACCCATACCTGCTCTGTATCCACACAGAAATTGAATTCCCAAAACAGATTGAATCATGGTATACATGCTTATAATTAATCAGGTTGATTTCGTCTAACACCTAGAAAAATGATTCAGGAAAATCTGTACTTTTTCCGCTATTTTTTTCAAGTCGTAACTAAAGTTGGTAGACAAAATTGGTCTGAGTAATCGTAGCATGTAGACCTTGCTTAAGGGTTTCGATGTAAGTATAAAATAGTGCTGCTAAGAAATATGTTATGCAAAGCTTGCAATTGATTGTTTTTAGAATTATAAAGAAATAATTCAATTATGATAAACTTCTTCACAGATGTTAAGCAGGGCTTAAAATAACTGCTGATCATCAATGTAGATTTTTCAAAATATTTTCAGCACTCTGAAAATTCTCTCCTCCACAGTGATGACCAGCAATTATTTTAAGCCCTGGTTAAGTACCTGTTCTTCAGCAGCAACTACATACATTGCTAGTACTGGCAATACTGCACCATTCATTGTCATTGAAACACTCATTTTATCCAAGGGAATACCGTCAAACAATGCCTGAAGAAATTTGAAATATGAAATAAACATTAAGTTTGTAAGTCTAGATTTCCAGTATTTTGACTAGATTGACAAATTTTTCGTTCACCTGGTATGTAGTTCAACTTGGTTAAACGAAAAGTGTCAGCCAATCAAAATGCCGGATTTACGTATTTGCTAGCGACTGCGAGCATTCACGTGAGGAAAACGAGAAGTGGAAACCAGGCTTAATAGAAAGGAAAAGTACTGACGATCATATTCACTAAATTGCCCGAGGGAAACATTTTAGCACAATATAGGTTATTTACCAGATTAACAAATTAAAAGTAATTTTAAAGTAACTACAATCCCCGATCATTTTTCATTCCATATTCAAAATTCATAAACAAAAGCGGAATATTGCATTGAAGTCAGCAAAAAAATTCTTTGTAGTTTATAGACATCTTTGAAAACATCTAGAATAAGATAGCTGAGCTTGATTATTGATGCGTACCACAAGGGTAAATTATGACCATCAATATCGTAAGAGTAAATAACCTTCAATGATGTCAAAAACAACACTTTAACATAGCATTATCATCCAAGATTCAAAATAACTCTCAGACATCACCTGTGGAGGAGTATTTTCAGCATTAAACCTGAAAACTGTAATCAAAAATACTCCTCCACAAGTGATGTTCATATTTGTTGGTTTGATCATTAGATAATAATATTTGGTATAACTTAAAGTGCTTAATTGTAGTTTAATTCAGCTAGTAGTCGATATAAGAGCAAATAATTACTGCGGTGAAGGGACTTTTGCATTATCCTCCGCAGTGATTATTTGCTTTTATTTCGACCACTGACAATTAAAATTTCTCAAAATAAAATTCCGTAGATTATGCAAGGGGATGGAGAGTATTTACCTTCATATCTTCCACACTATCAACAGCCACTCCCGCCATACCAACATCACCGTGAACACGGGGATTGTCCGAGTCATACCTAAATGTTACAGTATGTTTAAAATCAAATACAAGTGAGTTCCAAAATTTACGAGATTGTAACTGATTGTTACTCTAAAGGCCGTTTTTCACTTCAAAAAATTTTCCACGGTGTCAATTTCTACCAATGGAATGTCTATAATTTCTTTCTACGCATGCGCTTTTTCTGTTCCGCGGAGAATTTTCTGAAGCAAAAAATGGCCTTAAAGTCTAACATGTCTGGAGTATCCTGACCTAAATTACTCCCTACTTTCAACTCTCATATTGAATATATAATCTAGAAAACTAAAAGATTCAGAATTTTTTTATAAATAAATATAGAAGTATAAAATAAAAGTTTGTGGTTAAAATAACAGTAAAATTAAAAGGGATTTTTTTGCATAGCTTCTATGCTCAAAAATCACACTTCCAAAGTGATTATTTACTCCTGTTTCAACCACTGAAAGTAGACGATATTGTATTGTGGTGTCCATAGGGAAACCAATGAATGTGATTAAGACTCACGGTTAGAAATATTTTGGAAAAAGCGAAATTTGTGCAAAAATTTGGAATTTCAACTGAGACAAAAAGAATTAAATTTTGATTAGGCTCTAAGAACCTGGGTACTAGGCAGCTAGAAAGAACAGAATTTGTCAAGTTTGTATGAAGAATTAAGATCCTAAGTCTTAAGTCTACTCGCTAAATCACTGAGATACATTTCTAGGAAAGTCAAGCTTGTTTTAATTAGTTGTTATACTTGTGGTTTGTACGTCAAAATTATTAAAATATCTCATATGTGCTACTGCATAAATAACTACCAAATGTATATTTCTTTCTTAGAATTATACAATATATCTATGGAGAAGAGTTTACCTATGATCTTGCAGTTTAATAGTTTTTCATTACCAAGAAATTGATCATTGTGAGATTGTGTAACCAATGGTCAAATAAGATAACTGTGGGGGAGGTAATTTTAAGCATAGATTCAGGCTTTGTAGTATAAAACTATGCCTAAAAAAAACTCCTCCAAAGCGATTATATTCTTATTTTAACCGCCGGTAACTAAGTCCCTTCATCTGAATATTTATACTACAGCTTACCCTCTATGTGTTGGTAAATCAAAAGCAACACTCAATCCTTGTTGTCCAGCAGCAATGTTTTTTCGATAAAACTTGTTGCTCTCCTCTACTGTGCTGAAGCCTGCATACTTGAAAATAACAAATACACAACAATAATCAGGACTTTTTCAGGAAACATAGTATATCTATGATGAGTATACATAGCAGCATTACAAGACCTAGTATAAGTTTACCTGTCTCCCTGGGAACGATACATGAGTATACACAGAGATGAAATAAGAGGAAATAATCACTGTGGAGGAGTGGTTTATGAGCATAGTTTCAGGCTTTAAAGCTTGAAGCTATATCCCTACTCCACAGTGATTATTTAGTCTCATTAATCATTTAGACCAGACACAGTAGCAAGACAAACTTCTAGTAAAAGTATACCTGTCTGATTGTCCATGGTCTATGAGTATACATAGTAGCATAAGGACCTCTAGTATAAGGAAACGTTCCAGAGACTTCTTCTCCGACATGAGATACATCTGTTTTTGTGTAGATAGGTTTGATGTTAATCCCCTGTTAGAAGGAAAGACAATGGTCGAAATAAGAGTATAATAATCACTGTGGAGGAGGAATTCTTGAGTATAGCTTCTGGCTTTGTAGCCTTATTAATTGCTCTTATTTCGCCCACTGAAAGATTTTAGTCACAATGTAAGGGCCTCCTCTTTATATGGAGCTCAATATATCGTTCAGTCGATATAACTCGCTGAAATGATGTTCTGTCTTATCCCTATTTCTGCAGTCATATCGGCAGAGCATTTATACGGCTAAAGAGTTATCACGCCTAACTGATATCTCTTTTTCTTTATCCAAAATATTGGCTAGGCAACACAAAATATACATGTTTCAGGTCATGTGAATGAAAGTTATATTGGGTCCATAAATGGAAGAATGAGTTATGTCGGCTGAGAGATATATCTGTCTCCATATAACGAGGACCTCAGATACATGACATGTGACAACTGTGGCCTGGCATTCTATCTATTTTCTTTAAAAGTCAATATGGGCAGGAATTTCAGTTGCAGGACTAAAAATAATCGCTGGTCATAACTGTGGAGGAGAGATTTTTTAGAATATTTTTTTTCCTCCATAGTGATGACATAGTATGGGGTTGACCTATACAGGGGGGGGGGGGTCAATTTTCCAGGGGGGGGGGGTCAAAGGGGTGACATGTACTTGCACAAACATAATTTCAGTGGCAAAGGTATTAGCTGGTTTCTTAACATAATGAACAAGTTGAATGAAAGAGGAAACAGAAACATTCCAAAAATAATACCAGGAAACTGGCTCAACCAACCTAGATTTTCAAAGCCATCTCCAAAATTCCTTTTAAAAAGCAGATATTTTAGCATCTTTAAAGAAGTGAAAATAAATAATTTAAAAAAAAAATAATCTACACTGAACAGTGTTTTTAAGTCAATGAGCTTGCAATTGCAAGATCGTTGATTCAGCACTCTCCTTCTGGGAAGAATTTTGGTGTTTTTCCCTTACCTCAGGTGTGTTCCATGTTAATTTTTCCTCTGGATTAGCACCTTTCAACTCTTTCTTAGCACTCTTGGACCAATCAGGAGATAACGGATGCCTATGTACAAGTCGTATTGATGATGCATATACCTAACAAAGTAAATTATGAAAACAAATGTAGAAATGTTGATTTGAACCTTGCCATATGTAATAGGGATAAGAAAATAAAAACAAATGAGTTAAAATGAGAAAAAGTTTTTCGGAGAAAGGGTGCAAGTAAGCGTTAACAATAAGCAATGATCAAAATAAAACCAAATAATCACTGTGGAGGAGGGATATTTGAACATAGCTTCAGACTTTGTAGCCTGAAGCTATGTTCAAAATTCACTCCTCTACAGCGATTATTTTTCTAATTTCAAGCACTGCATTGTTGTGTTCTCATTCTCTTTAACATGAGAAGTTAGGTTAGAAGCATAATAATACTTACATTAGTAACTGTTCGCTGTGATAGTACGAACTTGTGCAGTGAAAACATGATTCTTCAATTACATGCAACTACATATCAGTTTTTAATAACTTAAAATATAAAAAGAGTAGTTAGCATATTAGGGACCATCTCCAAAATTCGTTACCATAGGGAAGAGTGCTGAATCAATGATCTTGCAATTGATTGGTTTCTTCGTC
>JAULBZ010006458.1:0-12373 GCA_032360805.1 Neoturris breviconis | reverse complement strand
CTTACACTTGATTCTTCTCTAGCTAGGAAAACGAGCTGTTCTGAGATACACGCGTATGCTAGTAGAAATGCTGAAATCGAGATCAGCTAGAGAATTGGCTGTTTCTTAAATACTTTACGCATCGGTGGCTAATATTAGAATGGTACTCACGTGTTAGTTGTAAACAGTGAAACCAAGTTGTAAATAAAGACAAGCGTGTTTTAATTTTATAACTGCGATATCTCTTCTTGAGCCAATAACATCGTATCATATTCTTTGTGAGTTAAATAACTCATCTTACGTTTCGGGTGAAAGGATCATAATCATCAACCTCGATCACAGGGCTTCTTCTATCTGGATGTCTAAATCAGTGAAAATGAGAGAGAAAGAAAGCCCTGGCAAGTATTAGGTCATGTGATCAAAAATAGTGAGTAATTAGCTATGCAATAAAATAATAAGTATGCACAAATTATCTTAATTATGTAGAAATCATGCTAAGGTGTTAAAACAAGTCATCATCATTTTTAGTGTAAAATATCTAAGCATGGCATGCTGAAGGGTACCTACTCAGCAATTTTGGCTGTACGAGCTAAGAATCATGTTTCTGAAATGTTCTCTTATTGTTATGGAGCGTTTTGTTGATAAACTTGCTAAAATGATTGGTTTAATAAATACAGAATAAAATTATTAAATAAAAGTGAACTATATGAACCAAGTGAACCATATGAACCCTATAAACCCAGTGAACCAAGCGAAACAAGTGAAACGAGTGAACCAAGTGAACCAAGTGAACCATATGAACTAAGTGAACCAAGTGAACCAAGTGAACCATCTGAACTAAGTGAACCATATGAATAGTGGACTAATTTCTATATAATATACACAGCATATGTATAGAGTATATAAAATGACGTCAGGTGTGAGTTCTTACACTGGCCATCAGCCAAATAGTTTATTATGTTAGTTCTGAAAAGAACTGTTTTTGTATGCTGCTGTTTGTTGGGTGCCATATTTGTTTGTTTCGTTGCCAGTTGATGATCTTTGCACGCTTTGAACTAGACAAAAAAAACGCGGTATGGAATTACCGTTCTCAGAACATGTCAGACATAAGTCGAAAATCTTAAAAACAAAGGGGATATACACCTCATTTCAGCAGATATCGTAGTACTTGCTTTCTGTAACTGAGTATTTCAGCTGAAATTCTAAGTTATTCTAAAAAGCAACAGAAATACTTAGTATATAACCAGAAATACTAAGTATATCTGTGAACTACGAAGTATATCTGTATTTCTAAAATATGTGAAAATCGCTTTCCATACATGTTTCCTAATTTAAACACACTAATCTTTATCATAATTTATTTTAGTAAATAAAAAATATACAACCAATCATATTCTCAAATGTTTACCACCTAATAATTGCCAGGGCTTCCTTTCTCTCGTACTCACCGATTTAGACATCCTGAGAGAAGAAGCACTGGGATCGAGGTTGCAAATTCATCAGACTTTTCGGATTAAATTCATAATACAAGTTCATTAAATTTCCGGATCATATTCATCAAACTCTCCGGACACTCTCTTTCACAGAGGCATTTACGGGAGGGAGAATTTTGGAGCGAAGTCACTCAAGATGTACTCGATCAAGCAGAGAAAGAAAAACTTGTCAAAAGATGTACGGTAAATAGTCGTATTTCCTATGAGTGAAAGTAAACAGTGAGTTGGTGAGTTAGAAGTCGCGAGTTAGTAAGTTGCGTATATTTTCATTTAACCGACAACCGAGAAAATACATTTAGCCTGGAAAGGTTTTAAAAATGTATATTTGATCTTGTATATATTTGTTGTATTTTGAATCAGGCAATACAGTTATTAAATAGCACGATCTTTACTTATCTTATTCTATCTATACGATCTAATTTATTACATGTGACTTTTATTCTTCCTTTGTCTTGTTCAAACTGGACGAGGTAGTAATCCATGACCCGTATTCTGTCACTGATGGGTGGATTAGTGAAAAGAATGGAATGAAATACCGGCCAATGGTATTGTACACGGGTATCTTTAATTACTTGATGTTTTTTCCATCAGAACTTGGAAGTAAAGACTTGAATGATTATAAGAACTCGACAGTAAATTTTGTATTATGAAAGCCGAATGCAGAAAGTGACAAAATATTCGTGATACTTACCATAAACTATGGTTGATTATCGAGAAAAACACCGCTAACATTCGCTCCTGTCACTGTACTTGCATGGCCGGTATGGGTGAAACATGTAACCTTGTTGCTTCAGCTATGTATCGGATTGAAGCTGCAGTGAGAACTGGATTTACAAATCCAGCATGCACAAGTTTTGCCAACGAGTGGCTTCCTTGTCGTCAAAGATAAGAACTTGAATTTCAATAGAGAAGATTTTGGTCAAAGGGGGGTACAAAGAAACGTTCACTTGTCGCTACACCAAAGAATATATTTAATACACTGATAGACACTAACCGGAAATTATTGTTGCTGACCGATATCGCAAAAGCTCTAGAAGAGATAGCTCTACAGCTCTATATTATTCACTGCTGTTCCAAAATCAAAAATTGACTTTGTGAGGGAAATTACTAAAAACACAGACAAACCAGCTGATATTGCCAGTATCGGTGACATTATTCTATGTCGGACAGCATTGAATCCTCCACAACCAATGTAACAACCAATATGACTAGCGAGAACTTTAAAAAAATTGAAACGATTATACATGGTCAAAGTCAAAAAGTCATGATATGTTCTCTAAAATGAATAAAGTAAACAAAGGTGTACCAATATTGACCAGTGGCCATTACATCAAAACATTTCTGGCTTGGTATTCCTAAACCCAAATATACCAGCATTGAAATATGGTCGGACAATGGAAGACAACGCTACAAACTGCTTTTTCAATTTTATGAAAAATAAACACAAGAACTTTCAGATACATGAATATGGATTATATTTAGATAAAGGCGCTCTTTATTTTAGTGGTATCCCAGATATTTTAACCTGTTCCTGTTGCAAAGCAGCTTGTTTGGAGGTGAAGTGTACCTACTCAATAAATCATATATTTCCCTGTGATCCAGACGCAAAGCTGACTTATTTGGTTAAGCAGAATGAAGAACATGTGTTAAGTAAAGCTCGTAGATATTATACACAATGCCTTATTCAGATGGCTGTACAGATTTAGAACATTTATATTTTATGGTTTGGACACCTCGTGGCTTTGTAATCGATCACATATAGTTTTACTTACTTAAATTGGATTTGGTGTCATACTATCAAAAATATTATTTAAAGACAATATTCAATGATGATTAGAAGACTACTGACCTATCCTGCTATATCTACAAAACGGCTATTTTTATAGTAACTTTCTACGTCTGTAAGACTGAAGATCATGGATATCACAGAAGTACTTTTATACTTTTTAAAAGTACACTGAATACTGCCGTGATAGACAGTCCACACTGCCATACTGCCATTGTACCCAGTTCATCTGCTATACTGCTATGGTACACAGTCCATACTTCTATACTGTAATGGTATATAGTCCACACTACTATACTGCCATGGCTATACAGTCCATACTCCATACTGCCATGGTATACAGTTATAGGTATCCATGGCCGTATTCGGTAGTCTTTCACGCTCTGAGAAATATCCGTACCGCATTGTAGCAGCTTATAAGTACTCCCTGACTAAAAGTATTCCCCTAGTACTTATTTCCTAGGAAACAAGTACTCCCTCTAGGAAATAAGTACTCCCCTTTAAAATGAAGCACTTTCCAAATTAGAAATTGCTTTAAAGAACGAAAATATTTTTTTAGCATTTAGTATTTTTAGACATTTTGTTTGTTAGGTCTCATTTGCGGGGTATTATTTTTATTTCAAGTACTGTATAGTACAGAACAATGCCAGCACATGATGGATTTTATATTTGAAATCCCTAAAAGCATCGTTAGCAAAAACAACCTTAAAGGTACTAAATTTCGTGGGTATTAAATTTCGTGATTTCGCGATGTTTGGCAAAATTCGCGAAATAAAGTACTTGCGAAAAGTTTTGAAAGTACAAAATCGCGAAATTAAACACCAGTGTAATATTTTTCAAAGACGAAATCGCGAAATTAAGTACCTGCGAATTTAATATCTTTGAGGTATTTTTGAAAATTTTGGTTAGGTTAGGTTAACTTTTCACGCAGTTATTTGTGTTACACCTTTTTAACTTTATTGAAAAATCATTCGTTAAAGTGCATCGTGTGTTCGTTATATTCTGCAGGACCATGCCCCTATCGAACTTAAAAAAAGACACAGCTATAGAGCAAAAGTTTCAAATTGCAATTGTCCTGGCAATCTTTGACAGCGTTACAAAGTACAATCTGGGGAGTACTTATTTCCTGGAGGGAGTATTTTTATCCTAGGCAATAAGCAATCCCGGGAGTACTTATTTCGCAGGCTTAAAGTACTGGGGAGTACTTATTTCCTATGCTTAATGTACTGAGGAGTACTTTTCTGGGGGAGTACTTTTAGACTGCGACATCGAGACGTTTATTAATCTATTTTTATTTTTTTAAAGGCGGCATTTGTTCGAGTGGCGCATTTAAAAGTTTTTAGTTACTTTAAAATTTACTTTGAAAAGTTTGTATTTACTTTTGAACTTGTAAAGGGGCGTTTTCGAAGGAGCATTTAAAAGAAGAGGCGTTTAATCGAAGTAATACGATATCCAAAAGATCATGTCTTTCCATTACCGTATTTCTCCATTAGCGCCCACCTTTTATTAAGAGACCCCTCCAATATGCGCCCACCCTAAATGTGAACATAATTTAATAAGCGCCCCTTTCTAATAAGCGCCCCTGAACTGAGCATGTAAATAATAACTAAAGTAAATAATTCAATAAGAGCCCCAATAGCGTTTATTAGAAACTGAAAGCGATGTTTCTAATGAGCGCTCATATACCCTTAATGAAAATATTTAATAAGCGCCCTCTAATGTAATAAGTGCACCCTCCCCCCCCTCAATATGGAAATACTCTGAAGCTTCAAATAAGCGAGGGGAGATGCTTATTAATTTTTGGGAATTTTCCAAACCCCCTCCCTCCTCCTCCGCTCTTATTCCAACTCCCCGCTTACTCAACAATGGCTTGACCATATTTATACTGGACCTTTTGGGGACTCCTCAATACTGGAAAGGGTTTTTTTCAAGATAAGATTATGCTGTAGTGTTGAAACTCTTCAGAATATTAGTTCGTCACATAATTAACATTTTGGCACAATCAATTTTTTGATGACGTCATTAAATAGGATGAAGTCATTAAGTCATGACAGGTTCTGAAAAAAAAGTTTTTAGGTGAAAAAAATTTTGGTCCCCATTCTTTTGGAAATTTTTTTTTTACCACCTGTCAGAAATTTGGTTACTAGGGGAAAATTATCCCTAGTTACCATTTTTTTTTAAAATGATCCTAGAAAAGTGCTAAAATTTCTAGTTGTATGAGCCATTCATTCAAAAGTTATGTGAAAAAGTATAGGAGGGGGAGGGGGGGGGGAGGGGGTGTTAAAACAGTCAACTCCTACATTCCTTCCTCCCCCGTTTATCTTATACTGCAGTGTAACGCTTTAATCTGAGGATGACGATATCGTTGTAATTAAAAAATATCTTGATCGTGATCTTTTTTAAACTTAATATTTTCCCACAAAACAATAGAACATTACATATCAATTAATAAAATGTTTTATATATTATTAATACAAATAATCCCCGTAAAGAATAGCTACTAATTGTTCTTTTCTTGTCCTTAAATTGAATATCTTAGACTCAAAATGGGCGGAAATTTAAATTTATAATAGCTGTAAGTAATATTAAACAAGGAAGTACACTAGTCTATGTTCAAATTACATATGTGTGTGCAGCATACCATGCTGGCACTCACTTAATTGAAGAACATATATTTACCATATTGACACAAAATGTCCACGCCACCACCCGCCACCACCCGCCTACCATCTCCTTTTCCCAAACCTAGCAACAGTTGATACATTCAAATTAAGTATCGTGATTCTATTCCTGCAATGATGTTTTTTAACAATATTTTAAATGTCCATCCCATTTATCTGTGAAGGTACGAAACAAACCATTAATTGCTCCATTTGATAAATCAGGCTTCGAGATTTTGTCAAAAATATTGTGATCATGGGTCTCCTTAGGACTTGTGAATGGACTACGTGTAATCTTTGGTGTTAACCTTGTTGAATTCGCAGTATTAACGCTATAATGTGATGCGTTGTTAGATGAGTCGTCACAAGATGTTCTTTGTGCTTTCTCAATGTTTTTCTGTCTCTGTTCTCTCAACCAATACCCTCTCCAAAAGTAAGCAACCGGGTTAAAACTTGAATTGCATATCAGCAAGCATTGAAATGCTATTGATACCGACTCACTTCCTATGTTAAATAGCCATATTGTTGCTACTGGGAACGTAAACAAAAGAAATCCAATCGAGACAATCAAAGCAGTAATAAACGCTACAGTTTCGCTTCTATTTTGCTTCCTTGTTTTTGCATTCTTACAATGAGTTTGTGTTTTTCTTATGTCACGTAAAAACTTTGTTTTCTTTATCACTTTCTGTATAATTATTGCGTAGATTATGCATAACAGAATTCCAGAAAAGTACATTATACCACCTGCTGCTCGCTCTACTTTGGTTTCTGTTCCTGATGTATATAAGTAAGCTGCAGTAAAACCTTGAACAAGAATTGTTGCTATCCATAATACCAATATAAATAAGCGGATCCGATTCTTCGCCATGAATATTCTATATCGTATTGGAAATAATACTGCTGCAAGGCGTTCTAATGAAATTGCTAACACATGAAACATCGATGCGTATATAGAGAACTGTATGAGTTGAACCACGACCTGATTTAAACTATCTATGTCTAAAGTATGATGTCGTTCGTAGACCATATTTAATACTGATATAATGATTACAGAAAGAGAAAATAATATGTCCGATATTGCTAAACTTACTAACAGAAACTCGGAAGGGACACATTTTCTTTTCCGCAAACGTAAATAAATCACTTCACTTGCGTTTAAAATTAACGCTATAAATGATAATACAATTTGTGCGAAGTTATGTTTGAATATATATTTTATGCTTTTATCACAAAGTTCTAGTACTTCAGCAGAACATAAATCATCAAAATCGGGTAAAGAAGTATCTGTTTCGTTGCCGGGTAAAAAAGTTTCGTTGTCAGCTATCATGTCACTACCGCCTTTATAAGAACAGCAAAAAGCTATAAGATCCGCCATGTCTGCCATGTCAGCGAATCTTTGTATTTATATGATCACCCTTTGCGTAACGGCACTCGAACTAACCAAAATTGAAAATATCACCACAAGCAGTTTAAAGATATTTGATCATATTCATACGCACTTCCAATTTTCTTCCTTCTGTTTTATCGTCTTCTTTTCACTAGATCTATCGTGTCAGTAAATATTATAAATGTCTTTCGTCCTACGCTACAATTAACCAACCTTTTATGAAGAAGTTACACGTTATCAATTAATTTCCTATCATTGCTATTAGCAATAAAAATTATATTTAATTAAGGCATTGTTTTCACGACAGTAAGGAATGTAGTGATTATATCTCCATTGAATGGAGATAGACTTTCGCATAATCCCTGTATTGTGCCAAAACTTGTTTTAAATTTGCAATGCTAGAACAACTTTGAAAACGTTGTTCTAGTGTCTTTACTGCGAACTTTGAACAAGTTTTTTCCCACTAGTTCGAATATGACTACGATAGTGGATTGTGGTGTTCGCAATCGGAGTACATTGTAACCGCAGCTTTATCAATATCGGTACAACGTTCTCTTTCCCCGTGGGCAAAAACCTGTTCAGATGCTGCAGTAAAGACGCTAAACTTTCTACAAATTTACTTTGAACAAGTTATTGTCCACTGGGTTGGTTTTCAATCTTTTATATGTGTTCAAATATAACTAATAATTCCCAGGTGAAGAGTGCTGAATTAACGAGCTTGCAATTGATTGGTTTCATCGTACTAAAGAAACCAATCAATTGTAAGTACGTTGGCTTAACACTCTTCATAGTAGATTAATTTTTTTAAAAATATTGATTTTGACTTTTTTTTAAAGCTACTAAGATAATCTGCTTTTTGTAGTAACGAAGTTGGAGAAGGCTCCTTAGCAGCCAAATCGTTGACAGGTAGTAAAAAAATCTTTTGTGTTTTTTTTTTGCTTGAAAAATGTTTTGGTAAAACGAGGTGTCCTACGAACCCTATGGTTTGGGTTAACCCTATTAATAATGGGCCTTTTGGGGGCTCCTCAACACTGGGGATGACGTTATGACGTTATCAAGTCATGACAAGTGCTGACAAAAAAAAATTTTAGGTGAAAATAAATTTGGTCCCTATAATTGGTCAGAACGTTTTTCAAGCAAAAATAAGAGAAAAAAAAAATTAGGGGGAATTTATTTTTTTACCACCTGTCAGAAATTTGGTTACGAGGGGAAAATGTGTCTTCCCTCCGTTTTCAGCCTTCGTCGTGCGCAGCCTTTACGGAGGAGAGTGGACATGAATAATATGATCCAAATTCAACCTCGATCGCAGAGCTTCTTCTTTCTTAGACGTCAAGAGAGAAGAAGCACTAGGAACCAGGTCGTGTAAATAAGGACATAAAGTTAGTTAGTCACTGATATTTATAATCATTAAAAAAAATCCCAATATTTTTATTGTTCAAATGTTATGCTACCCACATTTTGATTACTTTATTAACTGTTGTTTAATTGAGAATCACATGACATTGCAAATATATTGACGACATTCATATAATTATGTTATTAAACAAACAAAGAATATATTGCCAATACTCCTGTAAGTAATAACATGTTATTAAACAAACCTGTAATTATGTCATTAAACAAAGAAGCTATTGTCAACAATGCTGTAATTATCTAACATATACTCTTTGATATAAGAAAGTACTTTATTACAAACTAAGAGTGAGTGCAACCCATCATGGATGGAAACGCACTATAAACGATGGGTAAGAATATCCAGACAAATAAGAAATGAATAAGAAATTGTTTGGGCTGAAAACTACAAAGAATACTTTTTATCTATCATATCATTTACGTATATCATTAACCTTCATAGACAATAAACAACATTTTAGTGTACAAGATCTCACAACATTTGTTCCCCCTCACAAATTACAAAGGATACTTTTTATCTATCATATCATTTACGTATATCATTAACCTTCATAGACAATAAATAACATTTTAGTGTACAAGATCTCACAACATTTGTTCCCCCTCACAAATTAGTACTCCACTATCACCAAATTTTATAGTATATTTCATCTATGTTTCAACAAACAGTATAACTTATTATGACTGAAGTGAAATGATAAGATTAAGAAACTCTTGAAAACAATAAGATTTTAAGAAATTCTCAGCCTCAATGAAAATTGTACTGTTTCTTATAAAAAAGTAGTGTATGGCTTTTTGCCGGATAAAATCAACATTGATAAAAATACGTCTTGTGGTCATCTAAACGTAATAACTACGTCATATCGACGTTAATTCGACATAGTTCGGTTGTTTATTTTTTCCCTGTTATAAACAAGATTGAAATTAATCGTGTCTTCATTAAATGGCTGATATCACTTCTTAAATTATGTTTTTAATTGAGAAAGTAGCTACAATTAAGCTGTAATCGTACCATATTTACCACACGTACCATCGTACTACGTTCTTTTAAACACACAGTGTATCCACTATAACTCGAGAAAACAGAAAAATCTTAATCTTTGGAAACTTGCGTAAACTTTGTTGCCTCGCAATTTGAACTACTTTTATAAAAACCCTTAAATTCGGTCTATCTATAAGGACGTTTGTTATATTTCGTTCAATTTCAGCCTGAAAGTTTCTAAAGACTTTCTCAGGACGTTTGTTACATTTCCTTCAATTTCAGCCTAAAGTTAGCTTTTTCTTATGCTTTTCTCATGTTTTACACAGCGGGTAATTACAATGTTATTCATCAGGTCTGTTATGCTAACAATTCGCTGTGAATGCCAAATAAAGACATTCCATTACTTTAAATTGATGTCAATCTCTACCAATGGAATGTCTTCTTTGGCGTTTAATCGATGCATTACGGTAAAGCATATTTTCGATTTTTTTCACGTATATACTTTGTCTGTCGGTATAAGATTTTATTTAGGTATTTCATTTAGGTAATTTTATTTTTTATTTTGAATGTAAGTTTTTAGGTCATCTAATAGTATTTTTGCATAATTATTCAATAATATAGGTAATTTCCATAAGTACCCTCCTTCACAGAGGTGTTCTTTACCTTTCTAAAATAGTGTCAATTTTGGAGCGTTATGGTAAATAAGGACTTAAAATACCTTTTTTGATAATTTAATAAAAAGCACATCATTTCGCACTCATGAGTGTGAAAACAATTTGAAAGGTAAATCCGAAGCAGAACAGGAATATTAAAAACAATCCGGAAGATTAACCCAAATAAGGTTAACTCTAATAGGACTGGGCTTTTTTGAGACTGAAGGAAGAATTTGACGTAAATATTGTTGCTAAGGTTGATGACGTAATCAACATATCTTCTTGTTTTTATTTTTTTTGCTCCCGAAATCAGAATAATCGGGATATTTAAACCTTATAAATTTGTATAGAAAGAATCTAACAACTAACTAATCGTTATCAATTTATCCGCATGGTTATATCGCCAATTACGATGTGAGGAGCATGTAACTTTTGGCTGAACTTGTCTACCTTCCCTTGCTAATCTTCAGGAAGAGAAGCTACGGACTCGTAACGAATATAAAAAACGTAACGATGGATCCAAACAGTTTTGCTTGGTCCAGACTAATTTACATATATACGTACAACTCTAATTTCTGTACGATGCCATAATACAGCCATAATCTTTATTTTGTTTGTGCGGAGTGTAATTGAGCATCCCTAATATTTGTCACAATAAAACAAACATGGAAGTTTCAAAATTAAAAAAATATTCATATTATATGTTATATTTCGTGTTGTTGTTATTACAGAACGTTATTTTTTGAACAATTATGACGATTTCTATTGGCTATAATCACAATACTGTATAACTACAAAATCAAAGATCATGAAGAATTCCGAGTTGTTATAGTCTTTCGCACTGCATGCTCATTCGTGCTTCGCACCACTTTGTCACTATTCCGGAATGCCTGTGAAAGACTAATTAATTAGTCTATAAAATATTTTTCCACAAACTTAACCCTATTTACCCCGGGGAAGGGGGGATTCCCGTATAACTTCTGATCCGCTTATCGTATTATGCCCAGAATTGGAGACTTTTCACGTTATTGTATTTGAAAACTGTTGACCTAAAAATATTTTTAAAAAGTTTCTCCAAACGAACCCAGAACCACTTTTGGCTTTTGGGACCAGAAATGTTCAACAAAAAAAATCTTTAAATACAGTATTACTTGGTCATTACAACGGTTTTATATTGTGTAATAGTTGAAAAACATTTATAATTAGAAAAAGTCTCCAATTGTAAGATAAAATATCTAGTAAATGATACTTTTCGCGAACAAGTCGCAAAAAAAATGGCCTCGTGAAATGTTCTTCCAATAAAGGGTACTCCGTTCTTTTTGTGCAGATAAAGACATTTATTCTATTGTCTAGATGAAAGTTCATATTGCTAGTAATATATTCTGAAAATTTGACTCCATAAGAATGAATATTAGCGGAGATATAATTGATTGAAGTTTTAGCAAATTGAGTATTTTCGATACTCACTGTATGGCAGCCATCTTGTTTAACCAAACATTTCGAATTGATTGTTTTGCCACTTCTCGACATTTTTAGACTCTGAAATTTTCTGAGTATGTTTAGTGTGTGTCACTCTTCTATTCGACAGAGATATTGAAATTTTGACCATAAATAGGTGATTATGTACCTTTAAATAACTAGATATTTGAACTTTAATCAATATTAAAAAAACGTCGCCGATAAGACGTCGAGTTCCTTCAGGAAATATCGTTTTATCTGCCAAAAAAATGAAATAAAACTAACTGATATACGAGTACATTAAAATAAAAAGTTTATAAAAATGTTACTGTTCAAATTTCAAAACTTAATAACCAGGATGCGTTGAGAAGACGGTTATGTTAGCTACTCAAGAGTAATAAAGTTAGTACCACAATTCGTAAAGGAGTTACATATAGTTTTTGCATCACTTATATACACACGATTGCTCGATAATTGTTGTTTTCTAATTCTTCTAATCTTCTTTTATATTCGTTTTGATACTCAATAACATTCTCTTTCAATAATTTGAAATTCAACATGG
>JAULBZ010006457.1:0-12374 GCA_032360805.1 Neoturris breviconis | reverse complement strand
CGAAAGACAAACTTCTTGCCATTTTCAATTAGAATCTTCGTACCGTTAAAGAAAGTTTGGTAATTTTCACTTGCATAAATTTTCGCGAAATATCGAACCATTTACGCGAAAATTGACACGCCTGAGGTAGTCATAAACTGGAATAGTCATTGGCTTGTCTTGTGAAAAGTGCTCCCCAAAATAAATATTACATTGACATCAATGTTTCGCCTCACCATTCGAAACACAGGTTTTTTGACTTTTTTGACAATATAGTTAATTGCAAGGAAATCTTTAAAGTGAGATCCCATGAGATCACACAATTGGTTCCATGGTTCCATATAAGTAGTAAGAGGGCAAGGAGTAGCCCTCCTAGTCAAAACCTCACAGAAAATCTGGATCTCTGTATTACAGATTTATATTTTCTCCAAGAGACCTCTGACCGTCGACTCGTCTTTGACTCGCTCAACCACCTGACGTCAATCCAGATTTTGGTATCCTCCCCAGGCCTCAGAATGAGCCTGTGACGCCTTTGACCGGCGAAATCAATCCAGATTTTCGATCTGCCTAAATCTTGTTGGGGCAGCGCTAAGGGTCAAACTCTCACGCGAAATCTGGATCGATCGTCGTCACGGATTAGTGGGCTCGGGTCCCCTCAAAATCGTGACAGGAGTTCTCATTGGTTAATAAAGACAATCAAACGACCCGAGGCGACCAAAAGTTAAAAATAGAATTGTAGGGAATAAAGTGGCGTTGTGTTGTTTATTTTTCTAATGTACTAAGCGCAAATTTAACTTCACCCTTCTCACTAATATCAAACAACTTTCCCCCAATAACCCAGCAACAGACTATATTACCATTAGAGTTTATAGTGTCAGACATGACTGACATCCGTCATTATAATCTTTCTTTTTAGAATATAACTTCTTTACACGTTTTTCTTTATTAAGACAGATTTGTAGATTGGAAGAACATTATAGAAAATCAAAATGAATTAGCTAATACAGATTACTCAAATAAGTGGCGAAATTTATATTTTCCCTGGATGGAAATGCTAGGAAACAAAAAATACAAATTTTCTAAATTTAATGTGAAATATTCAACCCTCAACAAAATATTGACGATGGTGACGTTATAGCATAGATCATTAAAATTGCAAGTAAACATTAAAACATAAGTGTATGCTGATAGGTTATAGCATTCCAGTAGACTTGAAACGTCTTATTAAGGTCTTCGACTTTGTTAAGACGTCGTGTGTCGGGAGGGATAGATCCTTAAAATTGTGTCAGCAGAATATTGGTTAATTAAAAGTTAGGTGTGCAACATGGAAATTTTAAAAGTATGAGACACCTGACTATAAAATGTAGCAACAAACGTACAGACGTAAACTCCCCCACTCTCTTTTGATCCCAAAGGGTTTAATGTAAATTTAATCTTGTTCTCATTGTTAACACCCTATAGCAGGCCTCCTAAGAGATCAGCTAGCGCAGGAACGAAACACAGATGCTGCCAGACATCTACCATCTACCAGCGTTCACATAAATATTTGAAACAAGATAAAATTCGAGCATATTCACTTAGATAAAAAGCCTTGAGTTTTCTTTAGCAAACCAAAAGACACAAAAAATCGAATATGTTCCAAGAACCCGAGTACTAGGCTGCTAGGAACAACAGAATTTGTCGAGTTTGCAAAAAGACCTAAGATCCTAAACCTAAGTCTATTAGATAAATCTCTACAGGCTTGGCCTGGTTGTTTTTCGCATTTATAATCTACCTGTGGTGTATATTACTCACCAAACTTCATGAAATGTCTCATTATTTATGCGGTTGCTTGTAGATACAAAACTCAGCCCTTATAACAGACGTTTAGAATATTTAATGCTCCATAAACTTTTGTTATAAAATCTAAGATGGGTTCTGAGAGTAATATACAAGGTAAATAACTTTTATGTTGAATATTTAACGTAACAATGGAGTATGAATGGAACTTCGTAAAAACAATTTAGTGTATTTCTTTACTAAAGTCTTAAATACTATTATTTACAGTTCTCCCACTCGCATTGTATCTTTAACAAACTTAAGCGGATAGTAACATTTCTTGAATTTCGTCTTGATATTCGGCTGTTAGATCGTTTTGGTTATTTTCGGCTTCGAACATCTCGTCAGAGAACAAGGGGTCCATCACACATTTTCGAATTTGCACTTCTATAGCTGCTTTCTTTTAAGTATTTTGAATTGGCAATGGGTGATAGTGGTGACACCATCTGCGAATATATAATGTTTCGTGGAAATATTTGTCAATTGTTTCTTCATCACCACCTTTAGATACTTTCCACCTGAAATTATAAAATTTTAATATCAGTCATTTTACCAAACCTGAACCATGATAGGCTATGATAGTTTTACCTCTGTAATATCTGAAAAATGTCAACAATATATCCATATAATCACCTTATTACCACACAATCACCTTATTATTACCACTTTTATTAAGTATCAGATTACTGAATGCAAAAGTGTAAAGCGATTCATAATTCATATACAAATGTACAAGTAAATTATAAATTATTCTACCATCAATTTACAAGGAAAGTCATTGGAGTAGAGTTCTGAAACAACCAATACGACTGCGTATATTTGGAAACAAGAATATTTTATAAGCTCAATATGCAGAAACCTTACGTTTAATTCCATGATGGTTTATTAGTTTTCTTGCAACTTCATTC
The DNA here is from genome assembly GCA_032360805.1 of Neoturris breviconis. Classification (NCBI taxonomy): domain Eukaryota; kingdom Metazoa; phylum Cnidaria; class Hydrozoa; order Anthoathecata; family Pandeidae; genus Neoturris; species Neoturris breviconis. The sequence goes on along the minus strand of JAULBZ010006457.1, from coordinate 9,669 downwards.
AGAAACCTTACGTCTACTTTCGGTTTATTAATGTACTGACCTTTTTCATTTCTGAATCCTGGTAGCTGTACTTTCGACCTTTCAATCATCTTTTCATCAATATTCGTCAATCTTGAAATGTATTGTTGACGCTTTATCATGTACTTGTGTAATGTGCCTCTGTGCTTTCTAACAAAATGATAATTCTTAAAGTTAGGTTCATTCAAAACGGCGTCCTTCTTACCAGAGTAGAAAACCAGCATTCTTTTACGGCTGTTAGTATGGACTCTAATACAATTTCATCAGGATTCTCAATTTAGAAGTGAAAGAAGCGTTTATTATTCTTATCAGAATAATAATGCTTTAACAATTCAATGTTTTTACCAAAGTCCACAAGAGGTAGATGGTCATGCATAACTTTGTAGATGTCAGTTGCGAATGACTTTCTATCTCCTGGCTCGTTGACATAGGCACTGACGCGCAAAAATGCTGAGTCAGTGTCAGTGCCGCAGAGTTTGATCATAAATCTTTAAATTTTTAGGTAAATTTTCTACAATCTTTACTTTAAAATCGTATACGAAGTTTGAAATTTGCTTTTGGCGTTGTCCAAAATGGTGGTAGAATTTGGTCTAAGTGACCTGAAAACCTTTTCGGATTCAGTATTCAATCCACCAACGATTGCGCACACAACATCTGTGTCGTCACTATCAGATGTTTCAAAACACTTTTAGATTGAAGCCAATACTCCCTTCGACGAGTAGTCGCCTCAATTCCTCCCGTGCAGAAACATATTCGCTTGTTAGTTTAGGTTTCAGTTTTTCTGGAATATTTGATTTTTTTTTAGCTCCATGTAATTCTGTTCTTGAATCTAAAAATAAAGAATTCAAATTATTATCATCGACATTGTCAATCTCTTCATCAGGATTTCTATTGGTTCACCAAATTTAAGTTTTTGTTCGACATTTCATTCATCAACATTATCTTCATCAGGTTTCTCTAAAGAAGTATCAACATGTGGATTAGTTTTTCCTAACAAGTATCGCCAGCAATCTTTACACTTTGCTCCTTATCGTAGACTACAGTTTTAGAGTCATGCAATTCAGTTTTCATATAGCGTATCTGCCGTAAACTGTGTTATTTTTGTCCTTCCTCATTTGTGTTTCGACATAGGGTCAGTTGTTTTCATACGATTGTTTTGATTTTTAACAACGTATGGTCGCATATAGGGTTCGGTGGTAAATTCTAAAACTTCGTAAACTTGTTTCAACACGTACCCCAAATGAGCAAGATCACGCCCGACACTATAATTTTCAAGTCAAAAAAGGTTGGAAACAATTTGGATTTCAACTTTAACTGATTGAAATTGTCGGGTTTTGCTCCGGGTTTTCGTAAATTTTTCAGTTGATATGGACTTAACCATGTTAACTGCGGCGCAGCCTTGACAATACCAGTAGGAATATGTATCATGAATGTTGTGTAAAGATTGTGGCAAGTGTATATCGAAACGTTCAATAAAACCAATATTTGCACCATTTTTTATAAGTGATTTGTATCACGGTGATATATATATATATATATATGAGATTTAAACCCGTATTCATTGTTTTCGGCTAATAAACACCACTAAAAATCTATCGAGTTTTGTTTGTTCTTTACAGTATATTTCAAATATTTCATCATCAAAATGAAAAGTGCTATTGACTCATTGAGGTTGTGTTTCTGATATTTTCTTTTTGTAAAATTCTTTGTGCCCAGGTTTCAAGCCGATAGAACGTAATACGACTTTTTGCCAAAATATTTGCGCGCATATGTCAGCACGTTATGTTACATATCACATTCTCAGTTAATTGACTTTGGCGCAAATCTAAAAGTTAATTAACATTGGCGCAAATCTGAAGCAAAAAAATATGAGAAAACTGCATCATTTCTATTTTGATTTTGCAAAGTCAGAATATTGTAAAAAATTGACCACTTGAATGTCAATAGACCTACGAACGCCTCGTTTCCATTGCTTTGTGAAAAGGTCTATACTAAAGACCTCTTTATATGGAGCCCGATAGATTGCTCGGCCGATAAAACTTGCTGAAACGTAGCCTGTGCTCCAGTTCCAAACTTGTTGTACTTTGGGACTAGAGCTCGGACTAGCTGAAACGATGTTCCGTCCCATCCCTATTTTTGCAGTCATATCGGCGATGTATTTATATGGCAATATGTCGCCTAACCAATATCTCGCTTTCTTCATCTGAGATATCGGCTAAGCGACACGAAATATACATGTTTCAGACCATGTGAATTATTGACAAAACGCAAGTTATATCGGGCCCATAAAATCGGAAGAATGAGTTATGTCTGCAAGGCCAGTTATGTCGGCTGAGCAATATATCGGTCTCCATATAAAGAGGACCTATGAGTGACGCACCGAAACAATTTTCGAAGATTCAAATCATAGAGCCTCAAAAGAAGCCAAAATAATAATAATAACAATAATCGCGAAAGAATAACAAACAGGGTTCAGAATACTTTCGCATACGGTGTACTACCATAACAAGTGTTCGCACACGGTGTACTATCATAACAAGTGTAAGAATTAAGTAGGAATTCGCTGAAATTCTTGTGATTTATAACAGAACAATTAGGCGTGACTTTAACCCTATTAAGCATGGACTTTAAATGGGTTGAAACGGCCGGATTCCGCCCCAATCTCATTGCTATGATAATATTGCAATATCTAATAAAAGTTTTGGAATAGTTATGCTTTGCTGACGTCATCATTATTTGCTGGCGTCAATAAAAATTACACCTTACTATGAATTTATTTTGAAAAGTGCGTATTCTTTCGAAAACGTTAACTTTTGTCGTTATATTTTTTCGCATACTTACTTCCTTCCTCATTTACATGATTAGAGCTTGATGCGAGTAATGAAATTTAAAAAATGTAACTTTTAATTGCAGATAACTGCATGTTGAGACATTAAACATATTACCTGCACGTGCCTAAAAATACATGAGACATTGGAGTATAGTCTCAATCTTTCTAAACTAATAATTTATTTATCGATAGTCAGGGACAACTGCATGGTATGTCTTCATTCAGTGAGTATCGAAAGTAAATCCACGGAAATGATCTACAAAATTTCGTGTAGAATTTGAAGAATTATAAACGAATTAAATTAGTTTCAAAATCCATTTTTCACACATTAAATCACACATTAAATTTTCAACGGAAGAGAGTATGATTAGTTGAACTGCGCTGTCGTCTTCGTCATGTATAATAACATGATTTGATTTTCAACGCACATATATGATGAGTTACATGTACGACTTACTGCTTGCAAGAGCGTTCTTTCCGACTGACTACTTTCAAAGGAAACAAAATTTTCCACGTAATTAAGGCGTTACAACTTCACAAGAACGATTATGGCTGGTTTGGACAAAAGTTCGCAATTATTAATGTATGTAAGTAGGTATAAACCTCAATATATTCATTCTTTGAGTATCAATTTTGGTCCATTCTCATATTGGTGGTTGTAGTGCTCCATAATACATATTTAAAATCAAATGGATTCTTCTGGACCTTTTTTTCTATTTAGCTCTACCTAGGTTTAAACCTGTATTGGGAATTATGTAAATCAATGAAATAAAACGACAAATCCAAGTAAATAATAAAAAGAAAACGACACTGATTAGGACAAATCCATGTATTTTATACGACATTTCGTCAGCATACTGTAGGTATTATCAACTACAGAATAGGTTACACTTCAAATTAATAAATCTCTTAGAGATTTAAAACTTTTCATTCTTTTGATTATAATGTCAAAATTAGTATTATTAAAATAACGACATTTTTGTTTATAACTCTTATATAAATACTAATACTAACCGTGGCTCATATGTCGCGAACCTTCATCATACAAGAGAGGATTATAATGATTAACACTCAGGTGCAGTTTTATCTATATATCAGAATCCTGAATGTTAATAGATCTACTAATATTTTGTATTATATTTTAAACAGCTTTACAATAATATTTACCTTACATAAATATTTGAGACAAGGTGAAATTTGTGCAAAAATTCGGAATTTCAACACAGGCAAAAACAGTTAAATTTTGATTAGCAAGACGAGCTGCACGGAAATTCGCATTTGTACCAAGAGCCTGGGTACTAGGCTGCTAGATTCTAAGCCGTACGTCTACTCGATAAATCTTTGAGCTAAATCTCTAGGGACTTCTAGTGGTCATTTTCAGCATTTACGTTTACCTTGTGGTGGTGTATTGCTTGCTAAAATTCGAAAAATGTCTCATAATTTGTGTGAGGGGTTGTAGCTACTTTTTATTGCAGTGTAAACAAAGTGCAAGCGCTAATTCTATGTTCTTGCTGTTGAAACAGAGAGTGAGCGCTAATTCTTGCTGTTTTATTGTAGTGCAGAACTTCGACGTGTGTACCATGCATTATTTGTAGCACCATTATTTTTTTGTAGGTTGATGTGATTTTCATGGCAATTTGTCTTTTCCTTATATTTTATGATAAGTAGTTACAATTTTAGCGCTACGGTAGAGATCAAATAAAATTTTGCAAGTTTCGCAATTCTTCAAGTTGTGCAACCTCGTTCCCAGGGATTCTTGCCTTTTTGAAACACGGAAGAGCTCTTTTGTGTTTCGAAAAAGCAAGAAGCCCTGGCAACGAAGTTACAACGTGTGACAATCATAGCTTAAATTTGGAACAGAAAATATATTTCCGCAGTGAGAACATAAAATCTATAAGGAAATGAAGTTCGTTTACTTGTGTGGTGATTGAAGTGAAATTTCTAAGTCTTCAAAATGATATAGGGGCTATTCTAGAAGAAATCTATCATATAATCTAGAACATTCCCCACAAAGTTATAAATCATCGCCATAAAACTGTTTTTACTTATTCAGTTAAATACCACGCTTTGTCACGATTACGTAGTAAAAAATAACCACTAGTAATTTCACATGACGACAAAATCTATTCGAATGTAAAATTAATTTGATCTTAATAATATTTTGAAATCTTGAGCCAAAAATAACAATTAGCTGAATTTAATAACCTGACTTCTTATTGGCTAATTTAAAAGAATAGATATGCTGACTTGGGTATGGGTATAAATATGCTCTCCATCTATGAAATCTATCAGCACTCAATAAATGTTTATATTAATTCAAAAAAATGGGAACAACGCGACATTGGGAAAACTTAGTATTAAATTCAGACGTACATTTTAAAGCTGATGGTAAGTACGCTATTGAATATAATTTGATTGTATACTAATGATCCCTTTAGAAACTGATCCAACTAATTACCTCAGTATCCTACTGTCATTGATCTGTTGATAGATATTTTTTCTTTAAAAGCTTATCTGCTAGGTTATAACAAAAGACAATGAGCAGGAAAAAGGTTTAGACAACCTTGGTCAATGTAATCAATGTAACTACAATAGATGCAATGTAAATCCAAACTAAAATCTCTTGTTTCAATTTTGAAGAAAGCAAAAAGACACCAAAATTGTTTGATATATCTTATATTTGCTTACTTCATTTCACGTTTTTTTAATCATCAACAAATTTTACGTCTTTGGTCAAATACCTTCTGTGCAATGGGAAATTTATTTTTGGAATTTATTGAAAATCGATACTTTTTTTTATTTAATTTTAATTCTAAGGTTAGGAAAAAAATTAAACAAATTATATAAAAAAAGAAATGTCTTGCTTCAAATGTATCAATATTATGTGTGCTTCTTATCTCCCTGTCTTTTCTTAATACGAAGAGTTCTCCGTATAATGAAGAGCGTGAATATTCCGTAATTGGTAAAACCCATCCAATATGGGTTTCGAAATGATTTATTGGGTTATAAAGAAATAAAGAACAGGAGCGTCACGTGACAATTGTCTCTCATATATTCCAAAGCGTTCAGTGTATTTTGCACATTTTATATGGTACTTACGTCTAATGTAAATGAGCATTTATGTAAGACGACGACATACAGCACACTTTTAGTTTAAGCAGGTTTGCGTGAAATGTGTCTTGAAAAAAGCTAATCCGGTCTTAATGGTAAAGATTAGATCTAATATTGTCATCTTATAATATTATCCTGATGATAGATATTAAAATAAAAAGTCATTGTTGTGACAGATTTTTGATGCGAATGAACGTGCCAAGGGTCAACCACGATGTTATATTAAATTATACTTTTCTTTCAGGTTGCTCTCTCTTTGCCTCTCGTCCATCTCTTAATAATCTTACGTCACAAAACTAGAACAACTTTCACAGGTCATACAAATTGTTGCCACGTTCTTCGAGATCTTTGAAAGTTTTGTAAAATATGGGTAATAGAAAGAACGCATAGCAGTCCGTTTAGTCATGTGACAAAATACTGTATGTCTTTTCTATTGAAATGTGATTCGTGTGTCTGAAGCATGAGAAATCTATGTGAGTGTTTTCATTGGTTTGTTTGCAGACATAAATTTTTTAAATACCTTTCTACCACACAAGTAAAATTTTAAATAATCGCGAAAAGTCGTATTGTTACATATATCGATGGGCTTACTCCCAGGACTAAGTCCATGTGTTTACACATAGGATGGGCGTACATACAGACAGTATACAGAACAGCCTATATTCTGTGATACCATCTTCCTTAGCATTTTAAGTAACTCGAATGTTTGGATTGATGTTGATACAACATATGTTGCATAACTGGTAATCTAAAGCATATCGTGACAATGATCACGCGGTAGTCAATTCAGCATATCGTGACAATGATCACGCGGTAGTCGGTTCAGCATATCGTGACAATGATCACGCGGTAGTCAGTTCAGCATATCGTGACAAAGATAACGCGGTGGTCACCAGTGAATGAGTTCTACTTAACATCTTATTAACTACGTATGTATGTAATTTTAATATCAGGGATCAATTTCGTAGTTTACAAATGCTGAAATAAAATATCAGAAAGCTGGATTTTTATTGGACGAAATGTTTGCTGTAAAAGCCAAAAATAAGATATGTCATTGGTAGAAATCGACTTCACATCATATGTACATCATGTGACGGATGTTTTTCGTCTTTGTGTAAATCAACCTTTAGATTTTTATTTAAGATATTTGAGAATAGTCGTTTGTTTGCGAAGAATTGAGATTTTGTTCAATGCGAAATTACCTCCACGAATTAGGCCCAATCCACACTGGTTTGCAAGCCTAAAGATTGGACCACCTGACAGCAAGCAAGTAAACACTGGCTAGGTGCTGTAGTTCTAATCTTTTATTTTGCAGTGTTGCCTAGTTACCTAGTTACCGCCTAGTGCAAATCACATATGTGCATGCTTATAAAGCTATGTATGAACATGATGATGAGGTTGGTGTGTTAGGCTCAACAATGAGAATTTTGATATATATTGTTTCTTAACGCGTGTGTACGCAAGTATCAAATTAAAAACGATGAATTTTTGCGAATAAAATTACCTCCAAATGATGAGCATAATTTATGAGATATTTTGACGACTTCTTGATGCCTTAAGTAAAACATCAATACGGAAAACGACGACCAAGATACCCTAAAGAATTATCTGGTAGTTTCTCGGACGACCAGGATAGTCTAGAGAATTATCTGGCATAGGGAAAAAATAAGTTTTACGGCTTAGGATCTTAGGACTTTTTTCAGACTCCAGGAACAAATTTGATTTTTCATACCATTTCTTTTGCTAACCAAAATTAAGGCTTTTTATCCAAGTTAAAATTCCAAATTTCCAAATTTATGACCATGATTGCAGAAGTATATATCTATGTTAAATAGACGTGGTGTATAAACGAGCTTTTATGAAAAAAATAAATTATCATTAAATTATAAATTTATCATTAACAATCATTAACACTTTAAAATTCTCCTCGTTTGAAACTCCCAATCTTTCATGTCTCCCACACACCTTCGATAACTTCGTCACAAACACACACACCTTCGACAATCCTTCCAGCCACAATCCTGAATTCACAGCTGTCATTTAAAAATCAATTAGATAATATTGTCGATAATAAGCGGTATCTGTCTATGAAAGCAATTATAAAGCATAACTAAGGTAAAGAGTCTGTTACTGTTAAAAACGTGAGAAATATGCTGACTTGAAAATCTGATACTATAAAGGAATGAGTAATCACTACCAGCAGAAAATATTCCTTTATATAACATACATATGAGCAATGTATGACCAGTACGAGTGTGGGTTTAGTTTTGTACTGTATGTATGACCAGAGCGTGGCTTTAGTTTCGGGCACTCAAATATTTGAAATATTTCCAAAGAGAGATTAGTATTAACTTTTAATATAGTGTAAAAGTTTGTTTGTTCCCAAACCGCTTTTGTAAAGTTTTGCTCATCAATAAAGGTTTTCATGGTGACGTTACATTATTCATAAACGATTTTTTAAAAATTACTCTATTTAAGGAATGATGATGTCTAAATTTGGTGTTATTGTAGGCAGAGACAGTTCTTATAAGACACACCATCGTTTATACCGTCATCAAAAATATTTCTACTGAAAAGCAACATAGCCAACAAGCCAAGGTATATATTTGTTTTTCGCCCAAAGAATGTTTTTATTCGCGGAATAAATATTTTTATCAACAGAATATTTTCTTGTTTTTTAACGTTAGGTATAAGTAATTAATTGTTTGAAAAGATAAAGCAGACATTTTTTATGGTGATGAACTCACTGAGCATACCCAACAAAGAACTTTTAATTTTTAGACGTTGAAAATTGACGTCAAATGTCGTTCACTATGGTCACCAAACTGTATTTACGATATTTCAAAATGACAGTCACCTGTATTTACGATATTTACGATATTTTGACATGTGTTTTTAATGACATTAAGAGAGAGTTAGTATATTTAAACATTAGTTTATGGAAATAAACTTTAGTAGAAACATTCTTAGATTTTGTGCTTTGAAAGATCATTATTTTGAGTTAATTTGACATGTATTCTAACCTTAAAAGACTCAGGCTTGTAAGTCTAATGCCCAGGGACCAGGCTTGTAAGTCTAATACCCAGGAATCAGGCTTGTAAGTCTAATACCCGTAGGAGTAACGTCCGGATTACTGATCCGTTTTACTTGAAACTTGGTCACAATATTCCGCAGGCTCTATTATATACGAAAATGTAAAATTTATATACGTCATCATTTCATGCATAATGTGAGTACTCAACCGCAGTAACGGTGCAGACTGAAATGGAAGGCGAAAAAGGAAATTTAGCTACAACCCCTCACATAAATTATGAGACTATTTTCAAATTTTAGCAAGCAATACACACCACAAGAAAAACGCAAATGCTGAAAATGACCACCTAGAGATTTATCGAGTAAAATTAAGCTTAGGATCTTAAGACTTTTTGCAAACTTGACAAATTTTGTTACTTCTAGCAGCCTATACCAAGGTTCTCGGTAAAAATGCAAATTTCCGTGCAGTTCGTCTTGCTAATCAAAAATGAAATTCCAATTTTTTACACAAATTTCACCTGTAAGGGATTGTAGAACAATTAATTGTATTGATATATTTTCTAATTATGAATGGGTTTTCAACTACAAGGCATTACAGCGGCTTTTTATTGTGTAGTAGACCAAAATTTATAATTTCCGGCCCCGATCACCAAAAGTGGTCCTTTGGAGAAAATGTT
>JAULBZ010006456.1:0-12374 GCA_032360805.1 Neoturris breviconis | reverse complement strand
CTCGGACCTTTTTGGTCCGAGAAAAATAAAAAAAAAGACAAAAGGGGCTGGGGACGAGCTTGATAAAACCTATATTTGAGATATATATTTTTTTCCTTAAGTATACCTTTTCTGAAGCGTGATTAAAAGTTTTGCGAAACTAGAAAAATTTGATTTTTAATTTAACTTAAAAGAAAAAAAAAGTATTGAAAATATTGTTTCTTTTTAAGTTTTTCTGCCTTTAGCGAGCTCTAAGTCCTCTTGGCATTATCTACTTTTCACGGAACTAACGTTCACGTGCTCCTCATCTTATGCTTCAAAACTTGCCTTACTCTTTCTATAAAATGACTTTCACTGCAACAATTTGTTTGTTTTTGTGACAAAAGTCTCTTAAACACAGCTCGTCTTAGAGTTTGTCCTGTTTAAACGTCAATTGCACAGCGGCTTTTCATTTTAAAGCAGAAATTAGGCAATATTTTTATAATAATAATTGGTTGTTGGAGGTAATTGGTCCGCACAAACCTTTTGCCGCAAAATTTAATCGTTGCAATAGGGAAATAGAGTTCGACAAAGGTAGAAAAACTTATCAAAACACTATATCTTCAAATCTTTTATCTTTATCTTTTATTTTTGAGTTGGTCACAAACAATATCCTACTTGTGTAGAGCATTTAATTATGATTCAGAAAACGTATTGCATAGTTTTCGAGATATTTATAAAATTTTAAACATATTTTTATATGTCTTATATGTTATTGGACACTGTCCCTAAAACTAGTTAAAAATGGGAGAAAATATAACTTAGGCTGTTGTTTATTTTCGGTAAGAACCTTATATTTTGTTCTTTATGCCATCAGTTTGGTAATCAGCTACTGGTATGTATCTAACACTATCAGCTTTCTTTCGTAGCAGGAGATAGATGACTACAAGGCACATAAATCCTAACATGACAGACATGCTTGTTGTCTTCCAGTCATATCCGTGCGACGTCACGTCTTTGATATCTAAATCGTAAAAATATCAGATAAGATAGGGTCTCTTCTCGCCAAACGATGTCCGATCAGCTATAAACAACATCAAATTAGTGTCACTGCAACGTGTGTCGACAAAGCAAGAGACCTCAGCCTCATGCCCAGGGCTACTTGCCTTTTCGAAACACTGAAGAGTCGCACTTTCAAGTTTCGAAAAGGCAAGAATTCCTATGAACGAAGCTGCAAGGTACTCATTATACTGATTTATTATGTGTTAAAGTGACTTCATACGGTGCTACCCAGTCGGCAAAAACCTCAAAGTCAGCAAAATAACGTTAGAACAAAGTTCAAAGAACGTTGTTCTAACGTTATTTTTCTGACTTTGAACAGGTTTTTGTCAGCTGGGCAGTGAAGATGGAATTGATTGATTACTTCCTTAAGAAGACTAGAATTGATAGGTTACTACTGTAAAAAGACTAGAATTGATTGGTTAGTTCTGGAAGAGGCGGATATAAATTTATTGGTTACTTCTGTGAGAAGAATCTATTGCATATGATTGTTTATCCGTTAACCTTTAGAATCGACAACCCACTGGGTAAAACCTGTTCAAAGTCCACAGCACAGTACGCTAGTAAATGTTTTCAACGTTATTCTAGCGTCTATACTCTGGACACGTTTTTGTGGTGTCAAACGGTGTTGTTCAGCCTTGCTTTAACTACACATAAGCATAAGCACATTTTGACTGAGGCTAATTCAAACCGCGATTCCCCATATTTCTATGGTTACCACCCCTTAATAAACATGTGTAATCAACGTTTCTAAACATGCTCTTTCTTTTAACGCATTTGCTTTTTTATGAGATCTTCAAGGTAAGTCAATATTTAGCCTAGTGATACTTATATAACCAAAACATATTGTATAATATTATATCAATTCAGTTGTCACATGACATCAATCAACGTCGGGATAACGTAACGTAGCGATGTAAGGGAGAAGTTAGAACCCAGTGAATTAGAAAACAATTCTTACCATCATCTGCAAAACGAATTTGTTTAGTCGTTAAAACATAAATTTTTGACGTTACTTCTTCGTTATCGTTTTTTACAGCACTCTCTACATCCCTTCTTTTCCTAATACCAGCACTGGCTTTTTGACAAGGTTTACATCTCTGGTCTGTTGTTGTTTTAGAGCAAATGATAGATTGACAATGCATATATGTAGGGCCGCTGCTTTGTAGGAATTTAAAAGCTTCAATACTAAAACGAACTTGGCTTGCAGATCCATTCAGGCTGGTATAGGTTCTGTCTATTGGACATCTAGAAATATTATTGATACATTTTAAAAGACTACTAAACAAAGGGAGATTTCCACGAGGCGAATTCGCTCATCGAATATGCTGCTGCAAATGAAGAAGAACATAAAAAGCAAATATTCCAACCTCGATCCCAGGGCTTCTTCTTCTCTTGACGTCTAAATTTGTGAAAACGTCTTCAGTTAAAAAGAGAAGAAGCACTGGGATCGAGGTTGCAAATATTCTACAATCTTGAACAAAAATACTGCAATATAAGTGAAATTTTTGCAAAGAGATGAAATTTCGACTTAGAGAAAAAGTATAGAATTTTGATTAGCAATACGAATGGTACGGAAATTTGTTCCAAAAGCCTGGGCTGCTGAGAAACAACAGAATTTGTTTAATTTGCAAAAAAGTTCTAAGTTCGTAATTTCTAAATCTTAAGTCTACTCGATAAATATCTACGGACTTCTCATGATCGCTTTCCGCATTTTTATTTTACTTGTGGCGTGTATGTTCGTCAAACTTTTATGGTCAAGATTGTAGTTGTGTAGATCATTTAATTACGCTTCAAAAAATATATACTTTTGTAGAGAAAAAATGCATCGTTTTCGCAACCTCGATCCCAGCACTTCTTCTCTTTATAACTCTTTTAACTTTTTAACGTTCTCACAAATTTAGACGTCAAGAGAAAAGAAGCCCTGGGATCGAGGTTGTCGTTTTCGAGATATTTAATAAATACTGAACATGAGTTTATATTTTTATAAGTTGAACACTATCCTTATAAGGACAATGTCTGCCAAGTGAGCATAAACTTGCTCAAAGTGAAACAGTTGTTCTATCGTCTTTACTGCGGACTTTTAACAAGTTTTTGCCCACTGGATATCGAAATTTTAGTTAATCCTATAAGTGAAAAAATTGTATTCATAATCTTCCTATTCAAAAATACGCCCCGAAGATAATTGCAAAATTAAATAAACGCCCACGGGTAATTATTAAAACAGATATGATAATTAGATACCTCTCATTAAAGAATGTGTAGCGTGTGGCCGCTTGGGGGTCATTTTGCATCGTTGCATAGCAACTTTGAACATATAATTCCACTTCTGTGTTGTTTGTACTGAGATTGAGTTCAAAATACATTCTTTGCTTCACTTTTACTGTAATGGGATAATCGTTAGCCTGATATCTCGATTTATACATCTCTGATTTATAAACCGAGAACACCATCGTAAACGAACCAATTTTTTCTAAAAAGTAAAATAATAATTTGAAAGACACCTGTTCAAAGCAAGCAAAATAAGGTTAGAACAACCTCGAAGTCGTTGTTATAGCGTCTTTACCTTGGACTTAGACAGGTTTTTGCTCAGTAAGATTCCACAAATACATGAAAACGAGGTGTTTTTTTTGCACAAAGTAGAAACTTGTTACACTAAAATAAGTTATTGACGTCACTTATACCTTGATCTTCAGAACATTATTTTCCATTAAAGCAGAAACAAAAAACAAAGAAAAACAACAAACCTTCAGTTGTTGAGATCACATCAGAAGTTGCATTGAAACCACTCATTATACTAGTGTTTTGACTTCTATAAAAAGCGCATTTAATTACTATTTCGTCAGCGTTCTCTCTTGTTATAAGACTTTTGTTATCCGGATGTACTAAATTCCTAGCGATGTTTTCAAACACAATCATGTCTTTCGTTTGTTTTACTGTTGTGCCACAAGCAGAAAATTTTGAATTTAGCATGATATGTGTACCGTTTGAATTTGATTTACACGAAGGATCAATGAATGTGAAGTTTCGGCTCTGGGAATCAACCACATAACCTATAGGTATCATTAATACCATCCAATCACTGTGGCACATAATGATTGGCTCTAAATGAAAAAAGGTTATAATATTATTCCCGGGACAACGACTGATAAGGAAATATATAGGAGTACAAATTATGAAAATAAGTGACAACTCAGTTGACAAGTAAGGTTCTGACTAGCAAATTAATGTGTGTATGAACATCATATTTATGTGCTTTGGTTAACTTTCACTTGGGCTACTTTCAATATTGTACTGTGCCTTTGATTATACATTCTGCGTATGGTACATTGTATAGGATGTCACCATAAGCTCTGTTTCTATTCAGCGTATATCTCCGCGGGCAGCTTTTTTCCGCTTGAAAGTTGAAAAATGTCCACGTTTAAGCGTGAACGCCGAACTTTCGACCAACGAAATTTCTGAATTTTACAATCCCGCAAGATAAAATCTTCCCGCGCGCAAATATACGCTGAATGGAAACCGGGCTTTAAGCGTGAGTGAAATCTTGACAGTATTTCTATATTTTCTACCCATAAAAAATATTTCCAAAATAAACATGTTATTACCGAAACCGTCAGGTTCATAAATCTACTATCTCTACTTTCTCTAATTGAATAGGTATAATATTATATAATATATTATATAATACAGAATATAAAGACTGCCGCTTAGATCTTTCCTTGCCTGTTGTCTTTATCTGGGGCCTTTGCTCTATTGCTTTTCCTTTGGTCCCTTGTCTCTGCCTAAGTTTGCTTTTCCTCTGCTGGAGATCTAAATTCCTTTGCCTATTCCTTAATCCAGTCTTTGCCTCTGCCGTCTTTCCTGTCTTAAATTTTGATTGCGAACATAGTGGTACACCCACGCTCCGCAATCTCTTTTTACTGGCATCCTTTTGGAGGAAACCATTAACATATGCGTTTATACGCTCTTTAAGGACGGTGAACGAGTCAATATGTTAGGTAAACTCGAATCTAGAAGCCTGTTAGAATTAGCCACTAGTCAATCCTATTTTTCTTTTGATGGCGACTTATACAAACATATAGATGGTGTGGCAATGGGCAATCCGCTTGGTCCCAGCCTCGCTGATGCTTTTCTTTCACCCCATGAAAAGACATGGCTGGAATATTGTACCAGTGGATTTAGACTATTGTATTATAGAAGATATGTTGATGATGTATTTGTGTTGTTCTCATCTTTATTTAAGGAATATCTCAACAGCACAAACACTAACATATATTATTTCCAACTGTGAGAACAATGACATTGCTATTTTTGGATGGCAATGTCATCTCAGACGATACCTAGTTCTCCACCTCACTTTCAGTGGTGGTTTTACCAACATCGCTAGTTTTATGCCAAAGGAATATAAATTAGGTTTAATTTAAACTTTTTCCAAATTTCATATAGAAACACAAAGGCTACATAACAATTTATTTAAAAATGGCTATCCTTCTAACATAATTGATAGTTGCATTTAGTCATATCTTAATAAACTGTACAAAACTAAAGATGTTATTTTAATTGCAACAAAACGAGAAGTTCTGTTAGATTTACCTTATTTAGAAATCACACCTTTACTAGGGTAGATATGGTATTTATTGTCTCCGAAGACATTAATTATTTTGCAAATAATTGTACAGTATAGACTTTTTCACAAATGATGAAAACTAGGTATGTTAATATATCTAACATATCCCTGTGACCACGCCCATTTTTGACCAATGTGGTTGCGAAAACTGTTTTTTTAGTGTCAGAATGCGTATTATACATGAAATGGCATATTTTTGCAATCAGTATCTTGTTATTAATAATATCTTCATGCATTTATCATCATTTCACCTAAATTTGTGTGAAATAACACATCAAACATGTAAAATTACAATTTTCTGTTGTTTTTAAGGAATTATATTGTTCTCAAGACAATAGAAAGACAATAGCCTATTGTCTGCAAATTTTTCAACATTTTTGAATTAGCTTTGATGGAAACATTAGTTGTACTATTGAAATTATTTCTCAACGATATTCTAGGAAGAAAAAAATGAAACGAAAAATAAAAAAAGGTAAAAAGATTTTATGAATGCAGAAATATCTGGTTATTCTGAAGTATTAGCCACTTCTGTAATAATAAATTGTAATGTGCAACCTCAACAAACAAACATCTCCGAATTCTCATTGTGGTATAAATAACATTACCCTTCACAATGATATTCATTTTGAGGTAAGTAGCTGCTCAACGGCAAATGTTATAGCCGGTATAAATCTTTCAATGGACTCACCAAAATGTCTTCCTGAAAAACAATCACGTCTGACCCCTCAAAAAATTAGAAATGAACACTTGTTATTACTAGTCAATGTCCCAGTGTGCAATTGACGGCTTTCAACATCTAAAATGTTGTCTAGACGTCGCGTACAGTCAAGGTAGTTGATATTAAAAATAAATTTAAAATTTTTAAATTTACTTATTGGTATTGTTGATTTTGTTGTCTTTGGTTGAGCTACAAAAAAGAAGAATTAAACAATTCAGTTAACTAGACGTCCATTGTAACAGATGTACTTGTTCTTATTATTACTTTTTAAACGGTATAAATCTATTATCTATAAAATTTATTCGGAGTTAATTTCTTTTTCTGTTCTTTGAACAGTTCATTGTTTCAGCCAGAGCTTCTCCAAAGATTGATTCCCTATTCCACAAGATGCTAGCTAAGAACAGCTCATTTTCTGTGACAGGAGGTAAATTACAGCACAAGAACAGGTCAAATCTTCAGTTGTTACTTTTTTCCGGATAGTAAGAACAGGTCTAACTCCCAGCCAGTATACCTCCTTTAAGAACACCTCCTATGAAAACAATTTGTTACAAATTTAGTACCTTCTTCGAATATACAACTACGAACACTTTGAACACCATTCCATTTTGTCATTCCAGTCTGACAATAACATATTGTCCCTGTAGTCACTCCATTAATTTTGGCATTAGTTTTCATCGCTTCTTTACAGGCTTTGACGCACTCACTTTCGGTTTGGGAACCCATGTAGATTGCTCTGCCATTTCCATCTCCTGTTTTAAATTCACATTGTATTTCTAAAACCAAAACAATGTAAAAAGTAAGGGGGCATTAAATTCGGCACAAATTTTGGAGTGATCCACTGCGTTTACGTCACTTTGATTTTGCTAAACAATATGAAACCCGAATCAAATGCAAATTGGGTTTGATCAGTGTGGTTAGTGGGCGCACTAAAGTACGAATTAAATGCACCCCAATAGTTCGGTAGTTTTGGTTTAGACACCACTTTAGGTGCAAAGCGCTTTGTTTTTGATGAAAATTGGTGTGTGACCAGATTTAATTGTGCTGATTCTAAATATGGTATCAATGTTTTCAAAATTTGGACCAAAAATACATTTTTAGACAAATTTGGCCACAAAGTAAAAGTGTTTTATTTTTAAAGAAAATTGGTATGTGGACAAATTTGATGGTGCTGATTCCAAATATGGTATCAATGTTTTCAAAATTTGGACCAAAAATACCAAAAGTGTTTTCTTTTTGATGAAAATTGGTACGTAAAAAAACTTGATGATGCTGATTCATCATGTCTGGACCTGACTCAACTTGCTTTCGTTCGAATGGCGTTCGATTTCATCGGGTTTTCAGTGCTCACCATAATATTGACCAATTATAGAACTTTTTTGCAATTCTAGGGCTTTGTTTTGGATGAAAATTGATATGTTACCAGATTTGATGGTGCTGAAAATTCGGACCAAAAATACCTTTTTTGGCCAAATTCTGGCTAAAAATTAAAAGTATTTCATTTTTTCTGAAAATTGGTATGTGAGGACTGTTGAACTTTCCATTATTTGCTATATGGCAACCTCGTTCCCAGGGTTTCTTGCCTCAAAATAGCGGCGAAGAAATTCGCCGCTATTCCGTGTTCGAAAAGGCAAGAAGCCCTGGGAACGAGGTTGGCTATATGGAAATTTGATATTTCAGCATGTTTGAAAATGCGTGAAAAGTACATATTTCCATACCAATGGAAAGTTGAAATTTCCGCATCCCAGTGGGCATACATCGTCCTAAGCATATCCACTGGACTTCGCTTAGAACCCTCACTGAGCGAATAAACAAAACACTCGCCAAGTTTTGGTATATATTTTGGAGCCAACTCGACCAAAATCAATGCCTCGACTTCATTTACTGGTATCAGGTTTTAACACGGTACTGTATTAGTTGGGTGGGAGTCGTTCGTTGCAAGAATTCGTTGTGGACGGAAGGAAGGAGACAGGATTGGTGAACCAAACAATCTCTGTTTTTAGCGAGATTAAATAAAAACGAGAAATTAACAATATATATGGGTGTATGCTGGAAGTTGAACATAGAAACATACAAATATCATAGCGATCTTTATGCCCGGTTTCCCAAGCGCTTATTGTATAATTTCGAGGCGAGAAGAAGCCCTGGGAACGAATTTATTTAAATCGGAAAATTCCTGTTTATCGAGATACCACCAGGGGTAATTCTGTAGGTTCGGGGTAAGCTGGATGGCTACGAGATAGCTTGCTCTTTTCTTACTGACTAGCTATATAATGACCCTTCTTCTTCTTCTTTTAAAATAAAAAGAACTGCTGAACACAAAGACACATCATGTTTAGCCCACCAAACAAAGTGTAGATGGGCTAGTGCAAACACTTTGCGATGGAGGCTGCGATGTTCTGCTTACCAGCATTCGTGGCGATATTTTAGAACGGCTCCCAAACATATTTCAATTTTGTCTACTTGGTATTGAATTTGGGCAAAAAAGGTTCAAATTGCATTTTTGGTGCACTGAACCAAAAAGGTGTGGTATCGTCCTGAAATTAGGTTATATTACCAGACCACTGATCAATTTTAGATTTCGTCAATTTGGAACCGAGTATTGGTAAAAAGAAAGAGTTTGAATTATTTGAGGTGTTTCACCACATTCACCCAAATATCATACCCAAATGATAAGGGGAGAAGAAGAAACACACACATTACACATTATAGCATATTTATATACACACCAACTAAAATGTAAAAAAAAAAATATGATGTGAAATTCGACTATCTCCGCCGCAGTGACGTGACATGATAAAGGTATTTCAAATGTTTATTTGACCTGTAACTTTATCAACTTAATAGGGACATGAAAATCTAATGTCTTGTTAAATTTGAGTGTTTATCTATGATAAGAAATTTTCCTACTCTTCTCCACAGTGACTAACATAAATTTTGCCTTGAAAAAGGTGTTTTAATTGTTTATGTGATCTGAAAATTCACCATCTTTAAAGACATATTTCAAACAACATATATATATAACGTGTGTATGAAAATCATATTTATGTGCATAGGTTAACTTTCACTTGGTTGGGTAGGCTACTTTCATTACTGTACTGTACCTTTGATTATACTTTCTGCGTGTGGTACATAGTATAGGATGTCACCTTAAGCCCTGTTTCCATTCAGCGTATATTTCCCAGCGGACAGCTTTTTTCCCCTTGAAAGTTGAAACATTTGAACTTTTAAGCGTGCACGCCAAACTTTCAATCCGGTCTTTGCCTGTTGCCTGTGTTCTTCTGCCGTCTTGTCTGTCTTAAAATTTTGCTTGCAAATATAGTGGTACACCCACGCTCCGCATTCTCTTTTTACTAACATCCCTTTGGAGGAAACCATTAACATATGTGTTGATATGCTATTTAAGGACTGTGAACGAGTCAATATTTTAAGCCTGTTAGAATTCGCCACTACTCAATCGTATTTTTTCTTTGATGGCGACTTATACAAACATATAGATGGTGTGGCAATGGGCTCTCCGCTTGGTCCCAGCCTCGCTAATGTTTTTTTCACACCATAAAAAGACATAGCTAGAACATTGTACCAGTGGATTTAGACCATTGTATTATAGAAGATATGTTGATGATGTATTCGTGTTGTTCTCATCACTTTACCGTTTTGCTTTATGTAAGGAATATCTCAACAGTAAAAACGCCAACATATATTATGTCCGAGTGTGAGAACAATGGCACCTTGTCAATTTTTGGATGGCAACGTCATCCGAGATAGTACCTAGTTCTCCAACAGTTTATAGGAAACCCACTTCTAGTGCTGGTTATACCAACATCGCTAGTTTTATGCCAAAAGAATATAAATTAGGTTTAATTTACACCCTGTCATTTTAAATGTTTTCTCTTATTTCATATTTTTCCAAATTTCATATAGAAACACAAAGGCTACATAAACTTTTATTTAAGTCATGTCTTAATAAACTGTACAAAACTAAAGATGTTATTTTGATTGCGACAAAACGAGAAGTTCTGGTTGATTTACCTTATTTAGAAATTACATCTTTACTATGGTATTTATTCTCCCCAAAGATATTATCTATTTTGCAAATAATTGTACAGTATAGATTTTTTTACAAATAATGAAAACGAGGTATTTTACTTAAAGTTGTTGCAAATCAAGAACTTTGTGATAATATATCCCTGAAAAAAATATTTTTCTGTATAATACAGATTGTGAGAGTGATACTTACGCAATGCTATTTTTCGGCCGAATTTTATCTTAGTGATGCTTATAAAGGCGATGCTTATAAAGAAAATCCACTCTAGAGACACGTCCATTGGAAAACAAAATTAACGAATGAGAGTAATTTCCCAGCCGGTAAAATTTTAAAAGATCAAATTGACCTTTATCTTGTGTACTTTACGGACATTTTTCCTGTCCTGGAAAATACGTTATGAATGTGACCCGTTTTATGTCTAGACTTTCAAAAAATCCTTTTGTCACTAATGATGCAGAATCGATAAAATCAAAACAAAAATTCAATGGTCTTGCCTAGAACTAGGATATGATAGGAGTGTGGTTCAAACCTCACTAAGTGTCAAATCGTATAACTTTCTATTTGGTGCAGCTGTGTTTCTTAGAGTAAAGTTCTGTAATTCTAACACGAGACAAATATTTGTAATACGTAAGAAATCGGTATAGAAAATATACTTACCTGCAAATACCATACTTCGGACTAGCACCACCAACATGACTGTAGAAAGTATTGTCATCTAAACATTGAAGGAATATGTATAAATCAGTAAATTATGTTTTCACCCCCAGAAAGAAAGAAAAAGGGTGGTAAAATACTTCCATCGCAAAGATCGCAATCTACAACTGATCGCATAAATTATAAGACATTTTACGAATTCCGACAAGCAATACAAGCCACAAATAAAACGTAAATACGGAAAATGACCTCTAGACGTCCCTTGAGGTTTATCTCAAGGGTTTATCCAAGTAGACTTAAGACTGTTTTAGAATTATAGTTTTTTAGAGATAGATAGATTAGAGTTTTTTTAGAATTATATAACCTTTATGAATATTTACATTTTTTATAAGAAACTGTATGGACTAAATTTGTTTACGGTATATACAGTATCTTCTTAGAGATTTTAATCTATTCAGGCTGGGATCTGTGAGACCACAGGATGGTGGGCAAAAATGCCCTATCCTTTTAACTTCCTTAATAATTTATTGTTTGGGACGGAAATTGACGAATGATAGATGTAACAAACTAAAAGTAGAATTTATTTTTTTATGACTGGGATTGTGACTTTTTGTAGACGTTAGCAAAATATTTTCAGTTTTTCAAGCCTTTCAAGGGGGGTTTCCACGTGACGTCGCTTTTAACCAATGTAATGGCTTCATTTAAAATTCGTAAACAAATTCGCCTTTAGACTGAACGAAATTTATTATATATTCGTGCTTAAGCTCTTTTATGGGACTGCTGTACCGCTAAAATAACCGTAAATTTTCTGTTATCATTTATTAACCTTAATTTGATTGTCCAGGGATGGAAGAAAAAAATGATGCATGTACATAATGAACAATGTGGAACTTGTGCGCTATGATAGGTTGTCAAAAAAGTAAAAAGAGAATGACACAATACAAGAATGGAGTGCCAAAATTAGAAAAACTACTAGGGCGTGAATATGAACTGGGAACGCTCGAGGGCGTTTCAAGGGCATTAAAAAAAGATTAACTAAAGAACTACGCCCGAAAATAAATCACGTTTTATACCTATTTGTACTTAGCTTCAATAATGGACGTGGTTAGAAGACTGCAGATTTTTTTTTATTTATTTGTTTTTAACCTTATTCTACATTAAATAGGATTTAGTCGCATTAGCATAATTCAAAGAAACTTTTATTTAGGGAAAAAAAGTCTTATTTAAAATCTTATTTAAATATTCATAAAGGTTATATGTGTATAGGTTATGTATAAAAGCTAAATGTATATAGGCTATCTGTATATAGGCTG
>JAULBZ010006455.1:0-12375 GCA_032360805.1 Neoturris breviconis | reverse complement strand
TTCTGGGTTTTTTTATCAAGGAAAAATAATGAATACTGTTTGGAGTGTAAACACTATTGGATATTAGCAATATTGAATGTAGTCCACCAAACCAATTGAAAGTTAAACCTAAGCACTTAAATATGATTTGCATACACACATTATACAGTGTTTGTGAAATATGTCTTTATTAAGAGAAATTTCAAAACATAGCCTAAAGCATTGCTCAAAAATCATTCCTCCACAGTAGATATGAATTGCATACACACATTATACATCGTTATAGCATTATGTACACACCAAATAAAAAATAGAGAATATAGTGTTAGTTGTGCTTTTAAAGAATTGGTATATGGTACAGACTACATTCAGAGTACGTGTATAATATAGTATTATGCTTTAAAACCACACATGCTTTAACAATAGTAATGCTGTCTGAAAAAAGGTATATACCAACCTAGATTATATATTTATTTAAAGATACATTATACATTTTATACATATGATGGTATTTACTAGCCCTATTATAAAAGCTATATTTAATAAATCCATTTTATATATGATAGTTTTTACTAGCTGATGTTATGAAGCACTGGAGAATAGAGCAATGTAACAGAAGAATGTTATTTCCTTTATTATTCATTATCTTTTTATAAGGTATTTTATTAAAAAAATCTTCCTCTGTTGAATTGTGCATTGTCATTATATTCCTAATTTGCATTTGGAGTAATAATAATGTCATAAAAATCAACATTTATCATACACTCATGTTTTACGACCCTACTGTAAGGTGGATACACATTAATATTTCAAAATTGAAGAAGGAAGCTTCCCAAAATCAAAATGGAGCCTTAAATTCCTCAAATTCTAAAATCTCTTTTAAAAAAAAAAGCTTTCCCAACATACAAAATGTTTGTCAAAAAAGGTTCATGGTCAAGGTCTCATAGAAAATAAAAATGTCTACTTCTCCACTTATCATTTGGGTATGATATTTATATATGATATAAAAGTCTCCACTTTTGAAAAAATCCCTTTTCTGCCAATACTTGGTCCCAAATTGATGAAATTTTAAAATAAAATTGACTAGCGGTATCGTAATATATGCCATAACCAAATTTCCGATGGTACCACCCTTTTTGCCAAAAACTCTAAACCGAGTGGACAAAATCAGAAACTTTTTGTTGAATGCTGTTACCGAATTTCAAAATGGTAGCACTTTGGGAACATGGTCTATTAGGAAAAGCGGGCCGCCGCAAAGTGATAGCAATCTCCTATCCAACTTTGTTTGGTGGGCTAAAAATTACTCAGTTATTTTGAGTAGTTGTATCTGAAACTGAAGTGTCAAGATAACGATCAGATACCACCTGTGGAGGAGTGTTTTGGAGGAGTGTCTTTTGAGTACAGTAGTCAAAAACCCTCTTCCACAGGTGATATCCAACCATTATCTAGAGGTTTGTGAAACTGAAGTAATTACTAAATAGTAAATAAGCACTGTAAATAATCAAACTGTGATTTTTTTTTGTTTCAACTTACCCATTACAGATGGACCACATGTTGCAAAACAAGATGACCAATCAGCCCATTCAGTAAAACCTCCATCAACAGATGTATGATAATTAAGAAATGGTGGAACGATAATCATTAAGAATAAGACTGTAATGAAACATAATACAACCAACTTCTTTGAACATAATAACAATTTAAATTTTTTCATTATACATATCCTGAAATACAAGATAATAAAATATCTACAATAAGAGCAAATAATCACTGTGGAGGATTGGTTTTTAAGCATAGCTTCAGGCTACAAAGCTGGAATTATACTCAAAAAACCCTCCTTCAAAGTAATTATTTATTCTTATTTCAAACACTGACTTGTAAATATCATTTTGTATAGAAGATACTGATTAAATTAAAGATATTCCATTGGTAGAATAATTTCTTCCTATGCATGCACATTTTCTGTTACGTCTCTGTTCCGTGGAAAATATTCTGAAGTGGAAAACGGCTTTAAGGAGATTCAGCAACAGCAGACATCAGTAAATCTGGCCGTCAATCTGATATTCAATCGTCAATCTGGCCGTTATTGAATATCAACTTATCTCACTGGAATAATTATTCTCATACACTTTCCTTTAAATAACGATATCCAACAATGAATAACTCTCTGTAGGTTACTTCTGTTTGCAACGCAACGCAACACACATGGACAGTATAATCTGACAAAGTACACTGTGTAAAGGCTGAAATACACAATCATTTCAAAATGATCATTTTTAAAATGACGCCAAACGATCATTTTGTCTCATCATTAAAAATGATGTGAACACCTGACTACACGAATCATTTAAAAATCTACTTTTGTATGATAAAAAAAAAACTGTTAAACAAATTGGCGCCACAAAAATTTGAGGAAAACAATAGAGTCTAGAATTTTCTATTCAAAGTTCATCATTTTAAAATGGTGGAAGTCAAACATGTTTAAATGATCATTTTAAAATGATTATTTGAAATGACTGGTACTTTTCTTCATTTTTTCATGAAATACACAGTCATTTTTAAATGATTATTTTAAAATGATCGTGTATTTCAGCCTTAAGAGTGTTGAAATTTCATATAAAGATAAACACCCAAATTTTACATGGCATTAGGATTTCATGTCCTTATTAAGTTGATAAAATTTCAGTTTAAATAAACAATTGGAGCACCTTTATCAAGGTAAAATTATATCAAATCACTGTGGAGTAGAATAGTAAAATTTTAAATCATAGCCTTAAGCAATGCTCAAAAATCACTCCTCCACAGTAGATATGAATTGCATACACACATTTTACATTATTTACACACCAAATAAAAAATAGAGAATACACCTGTTACAGTATTAGTTGCGCTTTTAAAGACTTGGTATATATTATATACACTGTACAGGTTACATTCAAACTACATGCATAGTGTAAGATATGCTTTAACCATACATGCCTTAACAATAATACTAATGTTGTCTGAAAAAAAACATGATACCAACCTATTGCAGTTTTATTTAGAAATACCATTAACCGTTAACCATTGGGTATAACCTTTCACCTAACCTTTTACTGAATGTCATTAAAACCTCATAGAAATTAAATTTTCAAGAATTTTCCAAGTCTCCACTTTTGAAAAAATCATATTCGGTCCTAAATTGAAGAAATCGAAAAACATTCGGCCAAATTTTAGGACCAACTTTGACCCTTTTTTCCGAAAACTCGAGACCAAGTGGACGAAATCTAGACATTTTTGGGAGCCCTAGAATATTGCCACGAATGCTGGTACCAAATAGCACTTCGAAAACATGATCTATTAAGAAAAGCAGGACCACACCACAGCCGCAAAGTGATAGTAATAGCCCATCCAAACTTTTGTTTGGTGGACTAAAAACTGAAGAAGAAAATGTTAAATAAGAATATAAGAAAAACAAAGAGCTTTTTGAAACATTCTGTGTGCGTGATAAAACAAAATGTCTGATGCAGTAAAATTGCACATCAAATTTATCCAGTCTTGCGTGTTGTTGAATATCACTTAGCCCCACTGAAATTAACATCATCGTGCATGCTGAGTTGCTTTGCTGTTCAACAGAGCATGGTTTCAGTTTTCCCTGGCTTTAAGTTGATGATCAAGCCATTGGAATCAAGCCATCGGGAAATTAATTTGTATCTTCGAATGGTTTCTTTTAAATGACTAAAACATCTTCATGACTAAAATAACTAGCTGTATAAACTGCATATTTTATTATCCAATATGAATTAATATGAATTGCAATGTCATTAAAATATGATGGATTAAAAAAACAATGGACCTAACATTGCACCCTCTGGGACACCACTATACACTGGTCGTTAACTGAATGACGTGTCTTCAAATGCTTTAGTAAACATACAAAATATAAAACATGTCATGAAAGACTTGTTTCTATCATCTGTTAAAATTTAAAAATAAAGAAACCCTAGAAAATAGAACAATGCAATAGAAGAATAAGTTTTTAAAAATAATTATTTCTTTATGTTATTTCCTATTATGCTATCATGAAACTCCAAATAAAAGCTCCCCCGAATTTAAGCCCTCCCCACCCCATATAGAAACCAACCAAAATACTATCACTCAAATCAATCCATGTATAATAATAAACCCATGTGCTTACATAATGAGCAAGGCAAAAATTATGCTACTCTCTCCAGTACTTTTCTATTAATTTTAGCAGCTCAGTACAAAGAGTTTTTTTAAATCGCTCTTTGCAAGGCATCAAAGCCACTAATTGGCAGAGAGCTACAAAAGAAGAAGGCCATTCACAAAGTTAAAAGATGAGCATTAACATTACACTTAAATTTTTAAAGATCATAGGAAGGTGGAAAGCAAGATAATGGTAAATAAACCATTCTGAAAATCTGAGAAAAGATCAAGAGAATCCAGATGAATAAAATAAAGATCTGTTAATAAGAGATTAAAAAACTTTACTGATGATAGTTAGAAAACGTATAGGATGGTAATTGCAGGAATTGGATATCTTTGATTTCCCTTCATTAGCAAAGCTATTGTATATGCGTCAGAAATCACGAGAGCCAATCTTTTGTGTCAGTCTGTACATTATCAGATTTGGCATCTTGTTTTGTACTTTCGGTAATAATCCAAGTGCCTTCTGGTACTTTTTTACAGTCATAATAACAGTGCCAATGAGAGTAAGGACAGAAAGAAAAAAAAAATTATATTTACAGGTTTCAGAGTGTTTTTTATTATTATTTTTTACGATATTTTTCAAAAATTACATATTTTCTCCTGAATTTTCAGACCAAAATAATATTTTTTCCCAGATTTAGTAAGAAAAGGCTGTGTTTTTCCCTGATATGAGAAATGAAAACTAACTTTTTATCTTAAAGTTAGAGCAAATAAATACAGGCACATACTACATAAAATACATAAGTGAACATCAAACTAGAGCATAACAACTTTCATAAATAAGGTCAAGTGAATTCCAA
The DNA here is from genome assembly GCA_032360805.1 of Neoturris breviconis. Lineage (NCBI taxonomy): Eukaryota > Metazoa > Cnidaria > Hydrozoa > Anthoathecata > Pandeidae > Neoturris > Neoturris breviconis. Next base: position 7,387 of record JAULBZ010006455.1, on the reverse strand, counting down.
AATGTTCCAAATATAATCATATAAACCCGGGGAGGGGCACTTACCCACAGCACTTTCATTATGTGATAACAATTTTTCTGTTAATGGTATTTGGTGACTTTAACGAACTTATTAAGGAATAAGATCACGATATTATTTCTTTTTGAATAATTATGTTATATTTCCGAGGATAAGTTCATTCTGAATAGGGGGTAATTTTTTTGAAAATATAGTATTTTGCTAAAAATAAGAAATAGTGGTTTCAAAATAAAAAATTTGAGTCATTTGACAGACCGCAAATCCACTATAATTGACGACATCATAGCAGGTACCAGTCACGCCATCAAGTCAATTATATTCTGTCAAAATGTTACAATTGAGTTGTTTATACGTGCACCAAGTTTCATGTCATAAGCAATAGTGGTTCAGAAATAAAAGGCTGCGGACCCTGCTGCTACGGATCCAAACTATTTTTAATAACTCGAAAACGACAAAAGGAAGCGACTTGCAACTTTACAACTTTTATTACTTTAGTTAGACACGTGTGAGCAACAGATCCATAAAATTAAAAAGACAAATCATTAGACACTATAACAATGCAATGAACTGCATTCTTTTATTAAAAAAATATTCCTCTGTTGCATTGTGTATTGTTATTATTTCACACTGGGACTATTTAATGTTACAAAAATACTCACAGTGTATTAATTATCCCTTAAGTCAATAAAATCAAAATAATTATTTCAAAGTTGAAGAAGGAAGCTTCCGAAAATCAAAATGGAGACTTCAGTTCATTAAATTCTATAAATTGTTAAAAAAATATCTCTTATCATTGATATATTTTATATTTCCAACAGTTGAGGAGGAAGCTTCTCAAAATACAAAATGTATGCCATCACTAAAAATTTCTAAGTCTCCACTTCTCCCCTTATCACTTCGGTATCCTTATATAAAAATTGAATCAATTAGGTATGATATTTACTTGAATGTGCTCATATCCTTCATTTTTTTTAAAAAAACTTTATTTTTTGCCGATACTCGGTCCCCGCGTCAATGAAATCCAGAAGATATTTGGCCAGCAGTTTCGTAATTTTGCCTAGAAAGCTGATACCGAATTTCAAGATGGTACCACACCTTTTCAGTATTGACCGAAAATTTAATTTTGACCCATATTGACCAAAACTTGGACCTAAGTAGACATTATTATTTTTTTTTATTATCAATACAAAATATCTCCTCACATGTGTGTACTAAATTTCAAAATGGTAGCACTTCAGGAAATGGTCTATTAAGAAAAGCACTATGCCACCAGCCACCACCACAAAGTGACAATAGTCCATCTAAACTTCGTTTGGCAGGCTACAAAACCTGAAAAGTGATAAGTGATTCAAGCTTTGTTTGGTGGGTTAGAAACCAAATAAAGAACATTTTTACGGCAAATACAAAACCAGGTCCCTGTTTGGTTCCTATGGAATCTTGTGTCACCAAACCAACCTTAATTCTTCATTATAGACAACTTTCAATATTTTGTAAACTCACAGAAAGTCTTGCAGTACTTGCAAATTATAGTAGTTGAATATAATAGATTTTGGTTTTATTGATGGTTTTATTCATCAGTCATTTACTGAATGTTTATTTTTTCCAAAATATTATTTGCACAATAAACAAATTGTAGGAAGAAGAGTGAACATATACAAGGTTGTTTATATTTATTCACAAACCCGGCTACTTTTTAAAATATATCAACATTAGTCATATATAAAAATTAAGCTAAAAGGTTTTTTGCTTTTCTAATGATCTTCTAATGATCTAATGATCTTGTTAGAAATAAACAGGTGATGTCTGGCAGTTATTTTCAGACCAGTGAACATACATTTGATTGATTCCTTTGCTATGAAAATCATGCTTTTTGATACAATACAATACAGCATAACAATAATATAAATTCATGATAGATTATAATAACTTTAAGCAAATGGCTCCTTATAATAATCGAGATAAGAGCAAATAATCACTGTGGTGAATTTTCTACTTTGTTTCCTGAAAATACGCATAAAAAATCACTCCTCCACAGTGATTATTAATCTTATATTTATTATGGAATAACTCACTTGATTCATATTGGTCAAGTAATTAGTTTAAATGGTAACCTGTTGTTAAAACCCACCGTCATTAGACCTCAAAACACAACAGAATATTTTGATACTTCAGGGTACTGCTAAGTTTCAATAGTATTTAAAATCCACTCTGGAGCCAGAATCTAGATCTATGCCTTGGGTTAAGTATTTAGTAAGTAACTCAAAATGTTTTGTGTCCTTAGAACAAATTCATTATTTCTTCATCCCCACCGACATCACTAAAGGACCATCCCAAAAGTTTGCTCAAAAACCAACTTTTGGGAATAGACAAAATTCAACAAAAATAAATCTGTACAGAAGTGTGGTTACAAAGAAACCAATCCATTGCAAGATCGTTGACTCAGTACTCTCCTCAGTAGATTTTAGTTTTGAAATGGTCCCTAACGCTAAGGTTAACTTACCATTGTTGCGGTAAGAGTTGCGTGAGACATTGCTCTAACTTGCTCCCAGGGCCAGCATGCAATATTTAGTATTAATGAGCTCAAGAGAGAGAAGAGTCAACCAAATGATTGATTACTGTACTGAATTGAATTGATTATGGCAGAATTCTTATTTATATTCTTAAGCAGTTTGCAGATATCAAAATTAAACGCTTCAGAAAATTCAACTATTATCACACTAAAACTAGACTTTTTTTTTACTACATACATCATTGAGAAATATCTATTTACATGGTAAAAATGATGTTTGAAATAAGAAGAAATAATCACTGCTAGAAAGCCTGAAGCTATGCTCAAAAATCCCTTCTCCACAGTGATTATTTCTAATTATTTCGAACACTGAAAATGATGTTGCGCTTTTAAAAAATTATCAATAAGCTTTTCAAAATTAGCACTACTGTACATGTTAATTTCAAGACTGTTAATAACAAACACAAGGAAATAAAGTTGTTTATTTGTTGCGAAGGTGAAAGTATTATTGCAAACATGTAAAGGTGATATCTAGCATCAGTAGCTCCTGTTTTCACGAAGCAAAATTTGTGGAAAAAAGAAGATTGAGTTTATGCTTTAGAGTGTTAATTCAACAAAATTGTCCTTTATCTCAAGATTTTACCAAAGCAAGTAAAGCAACTAAATTTGATCAATTTCAACAAAAATAAAACTATACAGAAGGGTGTTATGTCAACGAGCTTGCAATGGATTGGTTGTCCAGTACATAGAAACCAATTCATTGTAAAATCGTTAACACTTTTCTGTAAATTTTATTTTTGAGATGGTTGCTAAGAAAGAGATGTGTGTAACAAGTTGCCTCGCCAAATTAGTATTACTAACAAGTGCTAATTAAGGATCCTGTTATTGATTGGTTCTTTGCAACAAAGAAATCAATGAATCACAAGATTGTAAACAATACACCCCACTTGATTATTAACAGTGATCAAAATATAAACAAAATTAATTACTGTGGAGGAGTGATTTTTGCACTCTTCCACAGTGATATAACTTGTTCAGGAGACTGCTAATACAGCTGATAAAATGTACACATGCAGCATAATATCTTTTATAAATATATAATATTAACTATCCACTATCCATTTCTTTCTAAGGTTAATTCCATGAGGCAAAAGCCAAAAGAAGATAGAAATTGAATTCACACCAATGGAATCTGTTCTTTGCCGCAAATTTTTTACCTCGTGGAAATCAAACTTTAGTCACAACCAAATGCAGATTGAAATTATCATCAACACCATCAAGTATCCCCAGTCATGATTGAAAGAAATTCACCTTCGTTGACTGTAACAGAAAACATAATCAAGTATCACAAAGCCTGAAGCTATAAGCCCAAAAATCATACGAGTATAAGTTACCCAATCAATTTTTTTAACCTTCTTCTATCTTATCCTTGTATGAAGAGAAATTAATATCAATTATTCAAATCAGCGCTGCGGGGCTTATTTAATTTTTGGTTATTATTCAAAGGCGGTGCTTATTTTAAAATTGATGAAATGAAATGAAATGAAATGCAACATAGTAGAGCCTTGTTAGAAAAAGTGACACTTTGAAGCCACATACTGAACCTATACATTTGTAACATTGGGGTTACCTGGATAACTGAATAACCAAATATACTCACTTCAATCTTGGAAATGTTATTTGAAAGCGTACAATTCCCCTTTAAAGTATGTTTATATATTTTTTGAAAAATAATTGCCATATTTGAAGGTGGTGCTTAATTATTACTTAAAGTTTCATGCCAAACAGTGATCATCAGACGAATAAACATTATAAAAATTCAACAAATTAATGTTTGTATATATAATCATAACCTTGGAAAGAAACTGATAAGGCCGTTTTCCATTCGGAGGTTTTTACTGCTCGGGCGGGAAAATATCACACGGAATTTATTTCGAGCATGCGTATTTGTGAATAAATCAAGATTTTTTCACAAATACGCATACTCGAAATAAATTCCGCTAGTGATTTTCCTGCCCGAGCAGTAAAGATCTCCGAATGGAAAACGGTCTATAGTCTGGTGGGACTGCTTATCTAGTAAATGCTGTCCTCTAATAAAAGCTGTAATTTACACTAAAGCAGCATTTATTATTAACGTTTGTCCATGGTTAATGTTTTGTGTTAAAGAATCTATTATTTTAATGTCTATCCTATGTATGAGAGTATTACACAGTATAGAATCTATTAGTTGATTTCCATCGAGGGTTTTTTTCTCACTGTATGGTTTGAAATTAAAAACGTTATGGAAAACTGTACTCAACAAGCCTGAATATAACTGCTGGACATCACCTGTGGAGGAGTGTTTTTTGAATATTGCGTTCAGCTTTTAAGCTGAATACTATACTAAAAAAAAACTCATCTACAGATGATGTCCAGCAGTTATATTCAGAAGGCTTGCTACATAACAAATTAAATAAATAAATACACTTTATTGAAGAACAGGTTAAATAATTACTAGGGAAAATATTCCCTGTGAAAGCATGTGACATCAATTTTTACCAATGAAATGTCTTCTTATGGCTTTTGCACAGAATATCTTGCCCAGCGGTAATCAACTTTTTAGCCTGCTACAGCTGTTACAAAAAATACATACTTTCACCATCACCATCTTTATCAAATTCATCAATCATAGATCGTAATTCGTCGTCGGTCATATTTTCTCCAAGTTCACGAGCAACTCTGCGTAAATTTCTTATACTTATTTTACCAGTTTGATCATCATCAAATAGGCGAAATGCCTTGTAAATTTCTTCTTGTGGATCACGATCTAACATCCAATCAGTAGCTAAAATGACAACAACAATGACTGACAAATCTGAATTAAAAAACACAAAATGACAAGAGATATAGCATTCAAAATAAGAGAAAATAACACTGTGGAGGAGAGATTTTTGAGCATAACTTCAGGCTACCAGGTGATTATTTGTTTTTATTTCAAACACATTTATTTCAATTATTAGTTAAACTATAAAGGAATCTAAGCATAGAATCTAAACTTACTGACTTCTCGAAAATCTTCAAATTGTATCTTTCCACTTGATTCTCGATCGTAATCACGTAAAATTTTTAAAACATCAGCTTTCTTTACATCAAAACCAAGAGCTCTCATAGCAACCTAGTATGAGAGAAGAAAATTTTATAACATGCTTCAAAATTCAGTTCGGCATTCCCCTGTGGAGGTGCATCTTTGGCAGTCAAAAGGCTATACCAAGATCATTGGTTCAATAATGTTTACATTTATGTTTTCTACATTAATATTTATTTTATTTATCCAAGTTTGGAGGAAAAAGCTTTCCCACATCACAAAAGGATTTCAAAAGATTCATGGTCAAAGTCTCATAGAAGATTTATTTTTCAAAAGTCCAAATGTGATTGTGGTCAAATAAAGGATAAGTTAATAATATGGAAAACATGAAACAATTATTAACCAATTATACTTATGATTCTTATTTTCACTGTTTGGTAACTTACTTCATCATTAAACTTATTTGTCACTCTCACCCACAAATTATATTTGAGACCACAGTAAAACAATAATCAAACGTAGACCTAAAAAAGTTGTCGTGATATAAACGATATCGGGATAATATCGATTAGAAGAGTGACGATAAATATTGATATGATATTTCAAGATTTGATTCCATCAATATATCGATATGAACAACCTTCAACGATATCGATTATTATCTTCAAGCACTAATATGTTACTTGTTGGCTTGTTTAAAGTGAGAAAAATAAGACAACGTTCATAAGAACGTTGTTCTAACGTTATTCTGCGGACTTTGCACAGGTTTTTGTCAGCTGAAGAAGTTGATATCAATGAATGTCCTACATGAAATAGCACAAATATCGCAGTCTCATTTTTCATCAAGCATTACCTCCGGAGACGCTTAGTACTTTCCTATGGGCTTAAGCAAAACTCAAACAAAAACATACGAAGTTATAATAAGAGAGCGGAGTTAGGAAGTTTCGGTACCTGTGCTATACATAAAACGGTTTTTGTCAGTTTCATAAAAAGCATAAGTTCTTTGTTTAAAAATATGCACAAGATTAAATATAGTCTCTCTCTTCCCTAGAGCTTTAAAATGTAATTAAATATGGAGAAAATGTACGTAGCATTTTTACCCTTACGGTATCGCGATTATATCGATAGTTCAGTCCTTGATATCAATATTGATACCAAATACCAATTGGTAATATTGCATTGTTGAGATTATAAATATGGGAATGAAAATTGTCAAATGCTGTTAGTCTAAAAAATAAAATCTACAGAGGAGAGAAGAGTCAACGATCTTGCAATGGATTGGTTTCTTCGTTGACCACTTCTGTACAGATTCATTTTTGTTGAATTTTGTCAATTTTAGTTGATTTACTCTTACCAAAAGAGTTGGTTTGGAAAATTTTTTTTGAGGTGGTCTCTAAGTAAGTTCAGTATTTTTATTTTTAAATTTGAATGTTACATTAATTAGATGCTTTTATTCAAACACGATGTAGTATTTTGTTACATTGCATTGCAATTTATAGTTTCCACAAAGGTAGTGTTCAACTGGTAAGGTACAGTTATTTTCAATACTGACCATAGCACATCCTTCAAAAACATGTACGTACCCTAAAACCTAAAAAATTAATAAGGGCACTGTGCGCTATAGTTATGATAATTGCTATACTATGGTGCAATTTTCAATACTGGGGCTTGATCCAAGTTACTTATAAAAATTGTGTGTATAGACAACATATAAAGTAACAGGGTTCGAAATAACAGCCGGTCATCGCTGTGGAGGAGAGATTTTTCAGAATATTTTCAGCCAACTTGGCTGAAAA
>JAULBZ010006454.1:0-12375 GCA_032360805.1 Neoturris breviconis | reverse complement strand
CATTCAACATGAGATGCACATTTAAGGTTGATATCCATTAGGTGGATAATTCTGCGCAAAAGTCAAAAGAAGACATTCCATTGGTAGAAATTGACATCACATGGCACTGATCGAATCAAGAAGCATGCGTCGAACTTTATTTTAATATCTTTCTGCGCATTCTTCTTCATGTGACTTGTTATGAAACCCGTACAATTTGTCAGTGGAAGCGTTAAGGTTGATTCCATACTAAGTGGATACTTTCTTGAGTTTAAGAATTAAATATGTACTGTAAATTAAATTTGACGTTGGATCAGAAGCCCTGTGAACGAGGTTGCGGCGAAAAGGCAAGAAGGTTGGACTAATTGATCAAAAACAAATTATGTAAATGTCTATTTTATATTTGCATGCTTTCATTGAGGAGAATTACCTTTGTTGTTGTGCGGTTAATGACCCTTGGCCTTATTGACTTTATGCAGACAAGTCACTGGTGCTGGGAACGAGGTTGCTATGATGCAGAGTCTATTTTACGTATGCAGGCCGAGCCATATATACCATTCTTGATAGCATAACGAAGTAGTAGTATATAACAACAATAATAATGGCTTATCTCTCAGTCTTAAGCAATGTAGAGAAAAAGTCCCATCAGAATCTGAAAATTCTGAGTGCTTAGGCTTGGGACCTGGGTCCTCCCATAGGGTATTGAATCCCTTCTTCCTCAACGTCGTTCCTTCATGTCATTTACATACCTAAATGACGAAGGAACGACGTTGAGGTAGTTCTGGATTTTACACTGGCGCATATAAATTTATTGAGTAAGCGAGTCCAAATGTAAATAACCAAATACGTCGACAGGGCTTCAATTGATACTTTTTTACATAACTTTTGAATGAATGATTTGTACCATTGTGCCACTAGAAATTTTAGGACTTTTCCTATAAATTATCTTGGATCGTTCTGCAAAAAAAAAATTGGTAACTACAATCTTGGCCAAATATACTATACTGTGGACAAAGTGAAAATTTTGCAAAAATTCGAAATTTCAACTTAGTCTGTAATTCTGATTAGCAAGATGAATGGCGCGAAAATCCGAATTTGTTCCAAAAGCCTGGGTACTAAACTGCTGGGAACGCTTCCATTCTGTACTTATCATCAGGTTGTCGGTAGATGACTGATATTAAAACATTTCCTTGTTTGGAGTGTACAGCAAGGATTTCCACAACACCATTGGAGTAGCTAAGAATTGGTTCTGTAGTTGCTGCAATGTCGTTTCTGATATACAATGCGACAACTCCACTGTACCTGCCTTTTTTGGAAGTTTTTTCATAGTTTTCGATCACAACGATATAGCTTATACCCTGGTATATACAGTCATGCATCCTTGTGGTACCTTAACCAGGTTTCTGTCAGGGCGATGAAAGGTTTTTTCTCAATAAGCTGACCCTTTATAAAAAAGGTATTCTTGAAGGTACCGTTTTAGAGCATAGTCCTTGTCCTTGCACATTAAAAACGCTAAAAAAACTCAATGTTTCCTCTGTATTTTTCAGAGATTGTTTGGTTTCATGCTCATTTGAGGAAGCATGTAAAAGGGATTCATTGAAAATGGTTGGATTCCTCGATGTTTTATATCATTAAGACTTGGGACATTTGTGGGTGTGTCTGGAGCTGGCTTATTTTGGTGTTTCTTAATTTGGCTACTCTCCAAAGGTCGTTGTTCCTTTTTTCTTTTTGTGCCTTTGACATGGTGAAAACTACAGTGTTCATCGCTAATCAAAGCGTTCTGAGTTGGCTATAGCAGTGGAACACACCTTTAGGTGCAAATCTATGTATTTTATTGCCAATCTCGTTCTTAGGGATTCTTGCCTTTTCGAAACTCGGAAGAGCTCTTTCGTGTTTCGAAAAGGCAAGAAGCCCTGGGAACGAGTTTTTTTTTAACTTTGCTGCATCCATCAGGTCTTTTTGCCCCACGCATCAATAATTTACCACAAGGGCGTGATAAGATGAGATAATTTATTTATCAAAAGTATAGCTCTACAGCTCAAAAAAAAAAAAATACTACTCTTAAAGGAAGACCATACCTAAGAGCAAAAGGTAAGACGAGGATATGGCCACCCAATACAATAGACGGAACAGGACGCACAATACAGCACAAACAAATAGTAACCAGATAAATGAACCGTGCAAGAACTAGGCAAAATCTGTTACTAAGAGAGGATTAGTTAGAGGCAATAAAATGCTTCTTTAGATCACTTTTAAGATCAAAGTAATCTATGGAAACAAATTTTCTAGTCATTGATGACTGTATTTTATTCCAGAAATTAGTGACAATCTAATATAATTTTTACCACAACAATCAGTATTGACGGTAGGGAGATTGAACAAGCCAACCTGCACGAGTGCCTTGAGCATAAGGGAAGTCGACTGCAAATGTATTATGGACAGTAGCAGGAATTTTATCATGAAGTAGTTTATGCAAAAAACAGAGTATTCTCATATTGGACAATATCATATAATTTGAGGAGCGCCAGATTGCCATACAGGTTACTGGAGATGGTCTTTGGTATTCAAAAGACATAAGTCTAATAGCAAAATTTTGCAAACCAGCAATACGATTAATATCATGACTGTTTGGCTGACGCCAAATTTGGTTACAATATTGCAAATGGGAATAAAAAATGGCATAGTAAACTAGGATAAGAACATTTTGTGGCACAAAATGATGAAGTTTAGATAAAGCTCAATTAGCCCTCTTGAGCTTGGTAACAGTATTATTGATCTGAGACTTTCAGCTTAAATCAGAATCTAATAGAATACCGAGATATTTAATATAATCGTAGGTATAAGCCTTTTACCATTAATTAAAAACCTAAAATCGTAATCGAGAAGTTTCCATGCAGTTTTAAAAACAAAGTACTCAGTCTTACTAGCATGAAAAGAAATTTTAATTGACATTAAACCAATGGCAGAGAAACTTGAGGTCTAAAATTCATCTATTTGGTCTGTTGTTTCAAAGAATTACTGAAGTGCAAGAGATTGGTGTCATCGGTAATGTGTACCAAGGAATATTTGATTGCACAATTCAAGTCGCTAATATAAATTAAAAATAAAAAATGACCTAAAACAGAGCCTTGAGGGACACCATGTCTGATAAGATTATTTTCTAACCTACAATCAAAGTCATAAATTATGGTAAAACTTGTGAATTTTAAATGGTAATATACATCACAAGTAAAACATAAGTGCGGAAAACAACCATGAGAAGTCCCTAGAGATTTATCTCAGAGATTTATCGAGTAGTCTTTTTACAAATTCGACAAATTATCTGGATTCTATCAGCCTAGTACCCAGGCTCTTGGAACATATTCGAATTTTCGTTTTGATCATCTTGCTAGTAAAAATTTAAGGCTTTTTGTCGAAGTTGAAACTCCGAATTTTTGTATGAATTTCCCTTTTTAGCAAATATTTATGACCACGATTGTAGCTCCATTGAGGGATACAAATTGTTGGCGTCCTGTTAAATAAGACCCACATAAAGAGATTGAAGTACCACAAATTCCATGATGAAAAAGTTTTGATAGAATTTTGTGATCAACAGTATCAAAGGCCTCTTGGAGATCAATAAAATAGATGTTTAAAAGGACAACTTTTTCCTGATTTTCCTTTTAGATAATGCTTGCAAGTACATTTTTTTCAAAAACATTTCCTTTGTTTTTACTAAAATATCATGCTTGCAACTATTTGATGGTGGTGGTAGATCTAGTACTATACTTTCATGTTGTAGCAGCTTGTCAAGTTCAAGATTCTATAGCTGCCGTCTGCTCGATTATTCAATAGACTCAATAGGTATGATGTCCGGTGTGTATACTGCGTTTGTGCCAATTATTTTGTCCAAGCTTGTCTGAAAATGAAAAAAAAAACCCGGACGGTTGACTAATTACAACTTCGTTCCCAGGGCTTTTTGTCTTTTCGAAACACAAAAGAGCGGCGAAAAGCAACCTCGTTCCCAAGCAAGAAGCCCTGGGAATGAGGTTGGGACAGGCACTACATGACAAAGTGTTCACAAACTTGGACTTATCTTTTGCTAAAATAAATAGCGGATTTTGAATAAAATATTTCAATCTTCTTGCAATTGATGCGCAATCTCTACATTAAAATCTTCAATTCTTACAGATAAAGACATGATTTCCCGATGATATTATATTTGATATTTGATGCAATCTCGATTTAACTGGTACCGTACTAATATTGGACAACAATAACATAATCAAATCAGGAAAAAACTTCATGTATAAGCACGGCTTTCTTTACATCTGAAGTGAAACGTGAAATAGTATTCCACTTTTCCCGCATTATCTGATTATCCTACATTAAATTAGGTCAGCGCCATTATATTTTGTGATTATCCAACAGTTTTCATGTCTACCTTTATTTTTTGTAAATCCTTAGGGAATTCTGTCTTTATATATATATACGGTATTTTAAAATTGTATAAGAGCTTGACTTGATAATGGATTTATGAACGCCCGAAATGTCGTCGATTACAATTAGAACGTAACAACCATGAGTAATAGTCATAAAAGTCGTGGTATTATATTTGACCTTGATAATACCTTATTACTCACTTTTGAGTTTCGTCTACATGCAATGGATTGTATCAAGAAGCAGTTGGAACAGAAATACAGTCTAACTGAAGAGACATCTGCTGATGTCGTAAAAACTTATCAAAAACTCTGTTCTCAAAATCCAAATAATACTGCCGTAGAAATCTAATTAGAATTCAAAACAGATTCAGAATATATAAATAAAATGCCTTTCAAATGAATTTAGGTAAATTTTAACTAATTAGTATTCATTTCTCAAAGTCCATTTTTATATTAAATGCATTATAAATCAAATGAATACAGTTTCAAATATATTTCAGATGTTTTAGTTTTGTAAGGGGCGTTCATTCATCATACATATGTCATTACTGTATGGTCTTATAATACAAATCTAGAATACAAAATGAAATAGACAGTTGGTTATGGTCAATAATATATTTCTATTTGTATGACTAACAGTATATTAAAATATTCCAACATAAAGTTACAACATCAGTTCGATTACTGATTATAACAGAATCATTCAATTACCAATTTATCTTCTTAAGAACACTGATCAAATCATATATACGGGAAATGAAATAGTCGGGCTTAACATGTATATGGTCTTTTGGCAAAACCAGTTCCGGTCTTGAAAGTAAAACTGTTGCTTTCATTCCAGAATTCTGGCCACCTAATATATCAGTTGACATATTATCACCAACCATAATACATTGCTTATTCTCAAGACCAATTTTCCTGCAAGCAAGATGAAATATTTTCGGGTCAGGTTTTTGTAAATTATGTTGACCACTTATAAGCACTTCGTCAACATATCTAACAGCACTACACCTCTCTAACTTTGCATCTTGCCAGTATGGATGGCCATTAGTTAAAATAGCGAGTTTATAATCTTCTCGAAGTTTCAATAGCATTGAGATTACTTCTTTTGAAAATACCATACCATCTAGGAATTCATTTGTAGCACAATCATACAATTTTTCTACATCAATTTCTTTGCCAGGAGTAGCCTTTTCTTTCACGGATTCATTCAAAAGATTCATCCTCCATACTTTCATACCAACATTATCATGTGGATCAAATGGATTTTGAGAACAGAGTTCTTGATAAGTTTTTACGACATCAGCAGATGTCTCTTCAGTTAGACTATATTGTTGTTCCAACTGCTTCTTGATACAATCCATTGCATGTACATGACACTTGAAAGTGGGCAATAAGGTATTATCAAGGTCAAATATAATACCACGACGTTTATGACTATTACTCATGATTGTTATGTTCTCTCTCGTGTGTGTGTGTTCTTCTGGCGTTGTGGAGGTAGCTATAAATAAACGAAAAGAGCACAAGCTAAAACATCACGGAAAACATAGTACAAACAAACACAATGCACAGTATTTGCCATGAACCATCTGGACCTTAATCAGTTTTCGTGAACTTTTAAAATATACAGATATATAGTCCGTATAGTCCCACAGAAAGCCCCCCTCAACAAAAAAAAACACGAAAAAACACTTTCGATCCAAAACATGCTTTGTTTACAACTGGGTAAACGAGATGCTCTTGCCTCATTTTCCCACAACTTAGAATAAAATATAGCCATATACGGACTCTGGGAAGAGTAGACTATTATACCAAGTTCAAAACAAAAATATTCGAAAACAGGAGGCGAAAGTTGTAAAGTGCAGCTAAAGCAATCAAAAAGACATATTTCGATCAGTCCAGCCAATTCGGCCTACACACAATGGAAGTATTAACAAGTTCTTTGGGTCTTAAAAGACTTGATAATGGAGAGCTCTTTGAACAGGTAAGATTTATGTATATATAGCTAGCTAGATGCTTCGGCAAGGAACTCAAACCGTTTTGTGTCGAAAATATTTCAATATGGGTGTCTGGTTTATACTTGTTGTCTTGTTTACATTAAAAGAGATGTAATGAATCTCATACCGGTATAAATTTCTCACTCATCCCCAAGTCTTAAGTAAGTAAAAAGTAAAGTAAGCTGTTCTCATCATTTCATCATTTTTAGCCACATGGACGCACATTATTACAGAGCGAAAGCACACGCACACATTTTGCACAATGGCTCTATTAATACAACAAACATCTCTATACAATCTTATACCGTAATAAGCATTTACTTGTCACACCAATGAATAGAAATGATCACTGTAATGTTGAGGAGGGTGCTGATTCCCTGGACATTCACGAGGGTATCTGGGGTAAAAATATAGTTTTTCGTGAAAAAAACCTAGACTAACCCCGGATGCCGGACATATCGGGAGGGGGTTGGGGGGGGAGGGGGTGAATTCATGACTTCTGCAAGTTGGAAAGCACCGATGTCAAAGCAAACACGAGACCAAACAATTCAAAATGGCGTCCTGTCAGGACAACAACGGGAAGATGTTTATTTGTATTGCTTGCAGAAATGCTATTTCATAAAATGTTATTTCCTCCTTCCAAATGTTATTTATATGTTATGTAGAAAGGTTCTAGAACAGTTTTAGCGTATTCTTTTCACAACTTGAAGCAAACAAGTCCCATTTTTAGCCCACCAAACCCCACTTTGGTACCAGCATTCATGGCGATATTCTAGAAGAGCTTGCCAAAATTTTTCGATTTCATCCGCTCTGTCCCGAGTTTTGGGCAAAAAGGGTCAAAATTGATTTTTCGGTGAAGGCATGGCACCGTCCTGAAATTTGGTTATGGCATTCTGGGCAATATTACGAGACTGCTGGTCAAACCTTTTTCAATTTTGTCAACTCTGGACCAAGTATCGGCGAAAAAGGAATTTTTTCAAAGAAACTAATGTCTAATTCACATTTTCTTAATCTATTTTATAGGGTAAATAGTTTTATATTCATTGGTTATGTTTTCGATCGAGACAATGAGACTCACAATTTTTGTTTGTGTCTTTCCAATTACAGGCTTAAAGTTATTTTTAGGCAGCCTTTAAACCTTTACATAGACCCCTAAATAAGTTTGAGGCTATATAAAAATCCAAACCGGTTTGAAACTCAATAGATATCTCATTTAAGGCAAAGTTTCATATCGAGTAGAACAGGCCGAAATAAGGCTGTTTTCTCTATTTGCGTATAAAATATTCTCTCTCAAGATGATTCTTTATAAATATTTTGTTATTATGATGTAATGAATATTTATGATAGTTTTAATTATAGATAATGATGATATAATTAGTCCCTGATGATTAACATATTCCCATAATATGTAATGATTTGTTGATAATTAAGTTACTACACAGTGCAATTATATGAATATTTAGCTAATTTCATACTGGCATTTCTGTTTACATGAATATCTCGTACCGGTACAAGATTTCGTTTAGGTCTTGTAGACCTAAATGAAGTTCGTACTGGTGTGAGATACATTTATTTCTTGTCATGTAAACAAGACATAAGAAGTAACCAGACACCATATTGAAAAACGTTTGACTCAAACCGGTTTGAGTTCACTTAGGGGTCTATGTAAAAGCTGCCTAAGTGTTCTGGTTAAGAAAATAATTAAGTACATCTTAACAACATTTGAGACTCAATTGAAGAAATAATAAGAACAATGAGGCTGGCGAGAATTTGACATGTTCTTATAAAAAACTAGAAAAAACCTGTGTAGTTACTAAATGTGTCAAACCAGTTTCCCCGATTTTCAAATCTAATTATTTCTTGTTTTAGCTGGCATTGTTTGCATTTGTTGGCGATAACAAATTTGGAAAGGAAAGTTTACAGTTTATAACTGGTGCTAAAATAATGCATGAAATCTATATGAGATTTACAGCTGAAGACACTATCATGGAAGCACTCAGGGTATATATCTTATTTATTCTCATCTTATATAACTTTGTACAATTTATTTTATTCAAATTGATGGTCAGGCGGGTAGAGTTAGCTAATTTTTGCGGGAATTTTAACAATGAAAGGTCTAATTTTATTTACGTTAGTATAGTTTTGCAGAAAGTTAAGGTACCTAATTCCTTCTATTGTTCGCACACCTTATATTTTTGTGCCCCTAATTTTTGTGCACCTGACTCTCGCACCTGTTTTTTGCACATTTGTTTTGCCTTTCCCAGTTTTTCGCACATTTTTTTCGTTTCATGCGCAAAAAAAACTCTTTTAATTTTAGCGCACCTTAATTACGCGAAAACTAAAAGGCGGAAGGTACTTCTTTCATTTCGTATAAAAACCTTACATTTTTTCACCACTCACAAAAGTTAATTCCTGTGAGAATATTTTGTAGGAATTTATTTTTGCAAAGGACTTATAAATAAAGTTTATTTGGCCTGAGACTCAATTTTCTTTTCAATTCTTCAATTTTGGCTTGTCAAATTAGGCAAATAAATTCATGTTTCCCCACTGTGGGAGGTATACTCTCCCGTAGTTAAAACTGTTCCTATGCTGTAATGGACGCAAAATCAAATAAATAAAATGTTGCACGTAGAAGAGGAAGTGATAAGTACTGATTATGTCGTCCCCTGCTTTATAAGTTTTTAAACGGCTTGAAGTATGTTTTGCGTCCTTGAGGACGTCACAGATTCGGCATCTCTCCATCGCAAGGTCTGTTTTCATGTTATTTATTATTTCCATTTTTAGGCCGATACTATTCGTAAAATTGCTGAATACACAAAGAAAAATCCCCGAGCAAGTGCAGATGAACAAGCTAGAGAAATTAAAAAACATATAGATGATTTCACTGTTAAAGTTACTTTGATTAATGAAGGTCTTCTATCTTAGTTTGCCTTTACACGGACTTCTAAACGAGTTTCGCCCTAGACGAGCTTGCAATTGATTGGTTTCTTCGTACTGATCGTTTAGGGTTGAGACTCATTTAGGAATCCATGTAAAAGCTGCCTTTCATCAATATGAGGCATACAGTATAACTATTACACTAACAATATAAATTTGTGCTTGTTCATAGCTTGTTCAGGAGGTTCGTGAGTTCTCATCTCAAAATTTCGCTCCGAAACCAAGTTTTTTGTAAGGGTTAAATCAACTAAAATTGACAAAATTCAACAAAAATAAATCTGTGCAGAAGTGTCTAACACAATGAGCTTGCAATGGAGCTTGCAATGGAGCTTGCAATGGACTAGTTTCTTCGGTACGAAAAAAACAATCCATTTCAAGGTCATTGACTCAGTACTCTCCTCGGTAGATTATGTTAGGAGGTTATTTGTACAGTACTTGATCTGAGAGCAAATACAACGTTTTTTATATGTATCATGTAAACTCCGTCAGCCTCAATATGCTTAAGTACTGTCATTTCAGCCAGCCTATTTTCATGTCTAAAATACGTTTAATAGCTTGTGATGGCACGAAATGTACAATGGAGTTTTAAACAAACCAAAGTTACTTTAACAGCCACGTAAGTGAAGAAACGTAGTGAATGACAATAAATTCTTATTCTATTCATAAAATCTTTGATGCTTTCGTATAAAAGTGTATATTTTAGTCATCAGATAATTAGAACGTGTTGTGCCAACGAATTCATTTGACTAGTTACTACAATACGATCAATTGTAAGATATTCTTGACTGATACACTCTTAAGCTGTGAAGGAGGGTGCTATTTAACTGGAATTGCTACAAATTAGAAGATTATTCTACACTTCTCCCTTGCTATATGATATTATTTCACAAGCTTATTCCCAGTGCCTTTTATCTTTTTTTGTATAACTTGGACCTTGTAGGTATAAGGTCTGAGAAAAATAAAAAAAAGTCAAAAGGCACCGGGGGAGAGCGTGAATATTAGGAATATTCAGTTTCATCTAATGTGCTAATCTCAATGTATATAAAACTATGTTTATACAAGAATATATAACCAATAAAATCCACACATCTCTGAATAAATATAGAATTTGTGTTCTTAACCAGTAAGCAAAAACTTGTCCAAAGTGTACAGTAAAGACGTAAGAAAAACGTCGTCAAACAATTTCTGCCCACTTGCATAATGAGTCTCGCTGTATGCGAAATCTGAAGTTGGCACAGTATATTCCTTAGAAGAAAACCCAGAACATTCAGAGAACACTGATCATATCGTTCTTTCTAAGCTTAATCGATATTTACTGCGCAGGTATATATATATATATTTTTTTAATGTTTCGTGAGGATTTATTTTTATTGGAGATGAAGCCAAGATATATTTCTGCACTCCTTTTTTCACAAAAAACACAAGATGTTTCTCTTTAAATATCATTAGGTAAAAACAAAACGTATACGAGTTCACTGTATATACGGTAAGAATGATTGAATCTACAATCTATAATTTTGATTAGCAAAACGAACTGCACGGAAATTTGCACCAAGAACCTGGGTACTAGGCCATAGAAACAACAAAATGTGTCGGGTTTGCAAAAAAGTTTGAAAATGTTTGTTTACACTCGATTCCATAATTTGTTTTAATATTTACTTATGTGCGTTGATTTGACAGACCAGACGAATTGAAGGAATCAGAGATGCAGATTGGTATCTTACAATGTGTAATACAATCTATAATCTTTATTTTATAAACGAGCAAGTAAATTTTAAGTAAATTTTAAGAGATTAAACAAACTGGCCTACAGTCGTTCTCTGCATTGTGATTTTTAAAATATTTTTTAATTAAATTCTATCTGTCATTATCTTTATAATCACATTCTAAATATTAAAATAATTATTAACTCTCACTTCAGTGACGTTTTATTTGTCAAATTCGGCCGCCATCTAGTCTGCATTATTTACATGCTGTCCAAATAAGTACCCTAATTGGGCTACCCTGCGTTTTCATACGAGCCATTTTTATCCGACTTTATTCTTAAACCTTTTTCGGTCAATATTTTCTGAACATTCTCATTTATCCTAAATAATACACAATAGCATTAAAACCAACCTCGATTCCAGGGCTTCTTTCCACTTTTTGAAGGGAGGGACCTTGTTTTGACAGGTGGTAAAAAAAAATGTCCAAAGGCAGGGATTGTTTGGTTTACCGATCCTATCTCCTTCCGTCCGTCCACAACGAATTTTTGCAACGAATCTCTCCTACCCGGCTAATACAGCACCGAATAGAGAATAGAAACGCAAAAAATAGTTATGCCATTTTATACGATAGTCAATATACAAAATATACCATAAGTTGTAACACTGTTACTATTCCCGTGGCTATGAGTTTTCTGACAATATTCTTTGGAGCTGATTGCTGAAAGTTTTTACCCACATAAAAAATAACATTTTTATGATGGAAAAGAATCTACAGATCTTTGTTCTAATTGAATTAAGGGTAAAGTAAACATTTTCCTGTTCAAATAGGCAAAAGCAACGAGGTAAGGATTTTCCGGTGCGGTCCCACCTTATTACCTATCTTTTTGTTGTTTGTTTTTCCATCTCGTGTCCGAATCAGCCAATGGGAGGTGTTCTGAGAAATAGGTGTTCTTATTCACTAGCTGATCTCCATTTCAGTATTTTTACTAGCGTGTGTATCCCAGAACAGCTCGTTTTCCTAGCTAGAGAAGAATCAAGTGTAAGAAGCTCTGGCTAGGAAAACGATCTGTTCTGAGCTGGCTATCTCAGTTGGGAAATTGAGAAGCTCTGGCTGGGAAAACGATCTGTTCTGGGCTAAGCCTTTTTTTGCAGAGAGCTAGAAAATTGAGGTGTTCTGTTCCTACAGCAAAAGTAGCTACTGTTTTATGAAAGTCTTACTCAGCTGGAAATACTAACAGTTCTTACACTTATTCTTCTTTAGCTAGGAAAACGAGCTGTTCTGAGATACACGCGTATGCTAGTAAAAATACTGAAATGAAGACCAGCTAGAGAATA
>JAULBZ010006453.1:0-12375 GCA_032360805.1 Neoturris breviconis | reverse complement strand
ATGCTCCAAAAACACTCTTCCACATTATTTGCTCTTATTTCAATCACAGTAATAAAGAAAAAAACAGTTAGCTGCTTTAACATTGATATAACAGATTTGTTTTTAATTTAGTCGGATTCAGAAAAGTAATTTCTTTCAAGCCAGACAAATCCACTTGCAAGCCTGTGGAGGAGTGTTTTTGAGACTGAAGAGACAGGTGATGTCTGACCGTTACATTGAAGCTTGTACCTGAATAGTAGTTTCTTGATTATTAAAAGATGATCCCAGTGCTCAAAATAATCACTGTGGATGAGTGATGTTTGAGACTACAAAGCCTGCAGCTATGCTAAAACATCACTCCTCCATAGTGATTATTTGCTCTTATTCCGAGCACCGGATTCCTTACTTTAAACATGTGTAAAACACAGTTTGTCTTTTATAAAAAAAAAATGTTCCAACCGCTAAGCTATATTTACAATCAATTTTCTGATTGTTAAACAAAATTATATTTTAATGTAAACAGATTAAGAAAACTGTTAAAGCTGAGAGGAAAATAAAAATTAGTGACACATCCTTTTTCTTTGATTTTTGGAGCGATCTCCACTCATTTTCAAATCAATTTTTTTTTACAAAAACTTCTGCTTTTATATAATTTTGTGTTTAAAGATCAAATGAAGATTGTCTAAGATTTAAAGACCCTTTTTGTAGGAACCTTATTTCTAAAATTGTTCAAAAATTTCAGTGTAGTGGCTACAACACCTCCTATTATGCAGCCATTTTAAAGTCAGTGAACACATAGGTGGTTCTCATTTAACTGGAGAGGCTAGACTACTACCACATCAGTAATTAGCATTCTTGCTCATGTAAATAGCTCTTTTCTATTAGAGTTGAAAAAGTCTCTTTCTATTATGAGAGGCAAATAATGTGCTTAACAGAACTAACATTTCTGTGCTTTTGATGCTCTTTAATTGAAAAAACAATATTTTGTCGATTGCATACACCATATATATATATAGTATGTTTCTAACTTTCATTGTTCTATTTACACGTAACTTTGTATAAGAGCTAAAGTTTTTGTAAAAGGAATTGACTGGAAAATGAGCGGAGATCGGTCGAAATGTCATCAAAGAAAAGTGATGTGTCACTATATTTGTCGTTTTTATTTTCCTCTCTGCTATTTAACCAAAGCAATGATTTACCGACTACTGAAGCTGATCAAACTCGAAAACACTGTATACAACAACGAAGTAAGATTTGAGAGTTAAGAAGAGATTTTTGAGATAAGTATAAAATAAGAATTGAGAAAAGTAGTACTGACTTAACATCATCTGTGGAGGAGTGTCATTTAGTATAGTTTTCAACATTACAGCTGAAACCTATATTCATAACACACTCCCCCACAGGTGTTGTCTAATTTTAAGGCTTGCTCTTGAAATTAGAACACAAGACTTAATTTTAATATCATTGACTGAAAATTTTTCTTTTTGATTATGCTTCGCTACAGATGAAATTTTGATATTTTTTAGATCATCAAAATGTACTTAACTCACGATAAACACTGAAATATTAATATTAATTTCCCAAGATCACAGTTCTCATAACAATAATTCTCTTTACATCTATACCGATTCTATTTTATTTAATAGGGTCAGATATCAGAAAAAAAGAAAAGGACATGTGCTAAAACTATGTTCAACTGTTAAGTGAAAACTGAAAACAGTGGTTAAGTGAAAACTGGAAACACTGAAATACTTAAGAATACGGGAAATAACAGGATTGTGAACACTTAACATGCTTTATGTTAGATGGTCTATAATATGCAATCTTACTTCCAAGCCACAAGCCACAATAATAGCTGTAAGAATGCAACCTGTACTTAAAAAAACACTCCTACACAGATGATGTCTGATAATTATTTTGCAGCTTGCTCATATCCCTTATTGAGAGTTCCTTATGGTTTCTCAAAATTAAAACTGATATCAAAACACGACAGTACTGATTGAAAAATAATCGGTGTGTTTATTTACAAAGCAGCAAATAAAATAACAACATTGCTGACAAAACACCCTTTTTGGTAGATACTATTTTAGGCCAAAGAAACCAAACAATTGCAAGTTCATTGACTGAACATTCTTCATTATAGATTAATTTATTGATCTTCCCTTCTTTAAAGCTGCTAAAATATTTACTTTTCGAAATGGATTTTGGAGATGGCTCCATTATGAGGTGTCAACAATTTATATTTTAGCAAGCAATAGCAGTTGATTCCTTGAGATAAGTCTATGGCTCTGGCACAGTGGTCCAAATAAGAGCACATAATCACTGTATGGTGGCGTTAACATGAAGACCATAATGAGATTGTGGTGAAAATCCCCCGAGATCTCACTATGGAGTAGAAGGCTGTGGTGAAATCCAACCTGTAGTGAAACTCACTATGGGGAAACTCGTGTAAACGATTAAAAATGCAAGATTAAAAATTAAAGTGAGATTTTTTTTAACTGACTACAGGCAAACCTCACTCACCCATAGTATGCAACATCCCTCTAACCCCTACCCCCTTGAAAAATAGTTTATGGAAGTTTCTAACAAATTATGTTTTTCTCTTGGGTATTAACTGAAATGGGTCAACCCCCCACCCAAAACTTTAGCTAAGTACCCCAAGAGAAGATCTAGTGCATATCATTATGTCACTACGGTCTTCATGTTAAAACGATGCTTAAAATGAAACAGCACAGAAGGGTGTTAAGTCAAAAAGCTTGCAATGTATTGGTTTCTTCGGTACAAAAAACCCGATTTATTGTAAGATTATTGGCTCAGTACTAATCTCTATAAATTTCATTTTTGAGACAATCCCTAATCACAACAAGTGTTGTTGATATAAACAAAAATTATCTTTATCCTTCTATTTACACTTATGTTTATACTCCAGAAACCCACTATTTCCAAATAAAACTTATCTACTTCAAGATAACATAAAGCAAAATAAAATTATAATCAAAATAGTATCTGTGGAGCAGAGAGTTATGTCAGCAATGTGCGCTCTTCTTCAAAACACAAAGTACTTACCTTAGTGATTTGAAATATATGTGTCGAACAACTTGTTTAGCAGAAGGCCTATACATAAATTAAAATTTGTAAGTACATTTTTTTAATTCACTAAGTAAACTTTTTACAAACTGAGCTCAATATCAGTAAAAATGATCATAGTGCAATAGTGATTTTTAAGTATAGCTTCAAGCCACAATATAACCTCAAGTTACAAAGTACTTTTTGTAAGTGGTTCACTTAGTGAAGTGTCTCTGTTCCAAATAAACATAGCAATAGAACATGGAATGGTATACACTGCAAATATCCATTTTAGCGCCCACTGCCAAAGTAATGCCCCTCACATATGCCCAGAGTAAAATTCAAAATATTTTATGAACCTTTCCCTAAACACCCAGGTAAAGCTCTCAGAATTTAAACACCTAGGACAATCAATCAAAATTGGTAAATTTTGAAAAGAGGATAAGCAGAAAGTACACATATTATGGGTTTTAATCTTCTTTCTAAAGTATTTTCTGCAAAAATATATGGAAATTTGAGGGTGTTTTAGTCATATTAATATAATCAAAATAGTGAATACAGTGTAAAAAAAGATCAAAATATTGAAATATCTTATTAAAACTTTTCCCGATTAAATGCTCCTACCGTTTAAACGGCCAGGGTAAAAACGATAAAAACGGTCATTTACAGTAAGTCATTAGTACAGTTTCAAGTTACATAGTTTGATTACACTTATATTCAATAACAAATTTCCTAATAGGAATGGAGAAAAGGAAACTGATATAAGGCAAGTCTTTTAAAAATATCAAAGGTGTCAAAGAATCAAAATAAGTCTGAATATAATTTGCTGTGAAGAATATTGTATGTATAGTGGTCAAAATAAGAGCGAATAATCACTGTGGAGAAGAGATTTATGAGCATTGCTTCAGGCTCAAAAATCTCTCCTCCACAGTGATTATTTTATTTCAAACACTGAACTGAAATACTATTATAGATACTTGTTTTATACCTTTCATCCGGGTCATACACACACAATGTTTCAATCAATTTCAACGCTTCCCTTGAAACATGTGGTAATTGAGATAATAAACCAATCCCTTTCTTCTCTGGGAAATTGAAATCCATATGCTTAGATCTAAGGAAAAAAATAAAGAAGAGATTTTTATATCCCAAGCCTAAAAATAACAGTCGGACATCACCTGTGGTGTGTTTTTTTTAGTACAGTTTTCAGCTTCGAAGCTGAAACCTGTACTACTACTCAAGAAACACTCCTCCGCAAATGATTTCTGACAGTTGTTTGAGACTTGCTATCCATATCAGGCATTAAGCAAAAAACTGCACTAAAAAACACTCCTCCACAGGTTATTTTGAAGCTTGCAACTGTACTAGTACTACCAAGCCTGGAGCTAAACTCAATAATTATCCATCCAGTGATTTACAGACACTTACCTCTATATATTTTAAACCTTAGGACACATCAAAACAATGATAATATTGGTATGTATTTCAGGATATTCCAGGCTTGAAAATACACTAAATTTCACTAAATAACTAAAATTCAGCCACAGATCGAAAGAATGGCTTGTCTGTATTCAGTATTGAGTGTAAACATTTATTTAATCAGTTTGAGAGAGACCATGAGATCATGCCACCATAAACGTAAATTAACAAGTTATGTCAAATCACCATGGGGTGATATAGTCACAAGGATAAAGATATAAACCATCAGAAATGCGGATTGTGACAACTAGATACACAACAACTAACTTTGATGACATAATTATGCAGAACAGTGGTCAAAATAAGAGTAAATACTCACAGTGGAGGGAGGATTTGTAGCCTGAGCTATGTTCAAAAATCACTCTTCCATAGTAACTATTTTCTCTTATTTTGACCACTACAGTAGTCATATAGTATTTTTGCATATGATTGGTAGCAACCAAAAAATTAACAGTTTATTGACAAAATGCCCTTCTCTGCAAATAGTATATACATCAATTCCTACATAACTTTTTAAGCAACACAAAAAGTATATTACTTTTTAAATTTGTTTAATAATTCTGGTGTAGGAGTACCCAAAACATTATGTATCCTTGTAATTTGATCCAATTCATTCGAACCAGGAAACAAAGGATGCAAACTAAATATAGAAGAAAATAATCTAGAGGTACGTGTAGAAAAGGATTGGATGCAGCCCATAGTTTTAAGCCTCAAAATACGGTACCCATTTGAGCATTGCGACTGAAAACTGCACTAAAAAACATTCCTCTGCCGGTGATGTCCAGCAGTTATTTCGAGGAATGTAGTTCTATTTACTTTAACCAATTTATGAACGAATGATTAGTGTGTTACTTTGAAGAAAGGAAAATTCAGGATACTCACCTTAAAATTTCAGCAAAAACACAACCAACGGACCATATATCCATTTTATAGGTGTACCAACCATCTGTTAAGAGACACTCGGGTGCTCGATACCTTAAAATATACATTTATAATATTACACAAATGTCCAAAAGGGTAACATGTTCACAGGTAGTATAACCCAAACAAAACATTGATTGTAATAACATACCATCTTGTTGATATATACTCTGTATACGGCTGCTTAGAATATACACTACGACAGGAACCGAAATCTGCAAGTTTAACAATATCATTCTAAAATTATAAGATATAATTTATCCTGCACTGTTTGAAATAATCACTGTGGAGGAGTGATTTTTGAGCATTGCTAGAAAGGCTCTTATTTCGACCACTACCCTTACATAAATTTTATGTCTTTTATGTGTTCAGATTTCAGTTTGCTATGTCATTGACCTAAACTTTCAAGTATTGTATATACTTTAATAAACACCCATGTGCTCAGCAAATTTTTGGGAGCAGTGACACAAAAGTTAATTTCGCAAAATGCAGTTTTTCAGATTCACAGTTTTTATGCAAGTGTCATTGCATTTTTTTTTCAAACTGTCTACCTTATACTTTGCTTAGAATTCAAATAAGCACCCCCTTTGGAGTGAAAATATAAGTCCAGTAAGCGCAGGAGCTTATTTAAAGGAGAACTAACGACAACATATTCAGTTGATCTAAAATCGTTTATTATGATCTGAAATATCTCTCTGTACAATTTTTCGTTATAAAATTGCCTAATTCAGCAGATATATATAGCCCAAAAAGGTTCCTTAACTTACCACCAGGATCACTCATTTTGTGAGTGATCTTGTTCGTTAATACATTTTTATGACGTATTTTTGCGAAGCTTTACATATGGAGTATAATATGTGATGCACACGACTCGTTCATATAGCATGTTATTCTTTTACAAAACCTTTCTTATACTGCTATTTAATATTTTATTTGATATAAACAAGGCCTTATTAACCCAATCATGTATAAAGTCAGAAAGATTATAACCTGTAAGTAGTAAACAAAAGTAGACAGGGAGTTTAGTGTATGAAACAATGTTTATCATGAAGAAGTTTTATCATTAAAAACGAATCATAAACAAACCGATTGTACAGTTTCTGGGAAATTTGTCAATTTCTTTAAATTTGCTGTTTCTTCATTGTAATGAAAAGCAAGGATATTATTTTGTTGTTTTTGTAAAGAGTTTTGAATCAAACACATGATCATTCTGTCAGTAGAGAAATCACTTGTCCAACTTATTTCAGATGACCTCATAAACTTTTTATTCGTGAGTATACTCTATGACTTTGATACTGAATGGTCATAGAAACTACTTGCATATAAGTAAAAATAACTTTGTTTGCTTTTATTTTGCTACAAACTTTCTTTAGAATTAGATTTATTTCCATACCGTCTGGCTTGTTTACTTTTGAAGGTTTCGCGAAAATACGTCATAAATAGTTTTGTCCGCAAGAAACCGTGTTACGCAATGGTGGTTAGCGTTGGCTAGATCGGGGCAAATCTGTAGCTATTTTTCGGGGTATATTATTAAAAATTTGTATTTTTTTTACATTTTATGAATTTTTGTCAAAATAGGACATTTTGATTAAAAAAAACATTTTTTGTCGTTAGTTCTCCTTTAAAATATAAAATTAATAGGGGCGCTTATTGGAGAGGAGCACCTATTTGAATAGGTGCTAATTAGAGCGTTTGCATTATTTATAACAACATAACAATTGTTTTGAAATTCATGTCTCAATGGAATGGTTGAATAACATACAAAGAAAGAGAAGAGTGAAACACCAGCCATGACATCTAGCTTTATTTAACTATATTTAATCTTTATTTAATATTTAATTTAATTAATATTAATATTTAATTTTATCTATATTTAACATTATTGAATATAACACCCATTGGTTGAAATAGAAGCTGCTGTGAAGGAGTGGTTTTTGAACATAGCTTCAGGTTACAAAAATCTATGTTCTGCTCTGTTTAAAAATCTTTTCTCCATACCTAGTGATTCAACATTTGAAATAAGAGCAAATCACTGTGGAGGAGTTACTTTTGAGCATTGCTGCAGGCTAGCAAGCCTGAAGCAATGTTAAAAAGTGGCTCCTCCACAATGAGTATCTGCTCTCATTTCGAACACTGTGATTATTTAATTTGTATCAACTGACTGTTAACATTATGTAAATTTACATAAATATACATAGTCAATAGATAATCAAAGTAAGAGCAAATTGGCACTGTCTTTGAGTATAGTTTCACTGTCTTTGAGCATAGCTTCAGGTTACAAAAGCCGCTCATTTCAAGCACAGAAATCAAATATATATAACTACCTTTAGTAAAATGTTCTCTGGTTTAATATCTCGATGAAATATACCATTCCTATAAGAGTGCGGAAAGTTTTAAAAAAATACAAACAAATTTTAAATACCAAATTATTTCCTGTCAGTAGCTCCACACTGAATCAAGCTTCTTTCTACCAGATCTCTATCTAACATAATTACACCTTGCTTATGCTTTGTATAAGTATCACCATATTCTTCTTTTGTTAATAAGCCATAATAATTACCCACTTAAATAAAATCTTGAGAATTAAATAAGCATATCATTATAATAATTCGCTTTTATTTGATTGGTGTCTTTGGGATGAAGAAAATAAAAATTTAACACCTAATTGTAATACATCTTATCATTTCTCTTAAGACTGTAACAAAGAGATGTCCTCACCTATGCATATGATCTAATGCTTTTAGTGTTTGGTAAATGTAATCTCTGCATTTGGATTCTGCTAAAAAAATTCTTCTACCTGAAATGAACAAAATACAGTGGTCTAGTTAGGGCTGAATTGTAATTGTGTGTTGCTTTTAAAACTTTTTTGATTTTAGGAAACTTCAGACAAAAACAAATACAATTGAACAAAGATACAATTTGGTTGTTATCTTTTTTGTGGGTGAAGCCAGCGACTCCTGACAAAATTTGTTCCTTATTGGAACAATCTGTGATGAATATTTTACCGTACAGAAAGACCACTGTCTGTAGCACATTTATCAGACCTTGATGGTATTTGTTCTCTAAACATCAATGGGAGTCAGAGCATCATCAACGTTCAAATTGAAGATTTTATGCGCGACTCTCAATTAAACAAGTCTTGTATTAATGTCCTTAAACCACTAGAATATGGTTGGGAAAGAAAGAACGTATGATGGTATAACTCAAATACACTTGCCTCTTGCACCAGAAGAAATGTTGGAAATGAGTTTGTGTCGATTTAAAACACAATGCAATACAAACCGATGTACATGAAATTTGGCATGATTTGCAAAGAAATGCATTTCTATGAGAACTGGGTGAACGATGAGTCATGACAAACAAATAAGATAAACATACACATTGATTTTGAATTGTCTTTTTTAAATTACCTAGTGAGGATTGACTATTTACATGGGCCAAAACAAAACTATTCACATGTTGTTGTTTATTTTAAGCCATACTTGGCCGTTCATAATAACTAGGTCTGGATTTTACACCAAAAAGTAATTTTGGTCTGTAGAGAGTTCACATGTGATAAGACAAAAAATAATTTCTCAATTTCATTACAAATTTCGTTAATTACAACTGATAAAGTTTCTCTCATCAACGTCTTCATGCGACAAAAGTTTCATAGTAGCAACAAAGTGCATTGGTGTATTGCAAACCAAAAGCAAAAAATAGATTCTGATCTGTAATATGTACACATGAATAAATAAAAGCTGCAATTTAAGGTAAACACTAAACACTATAAATAAATTTCTTTGTAATATTTCAGAACCAATAGACAGCTCCGTCGTCAGACAATACAAAAGTGTAAAAAGCTGTCTACTGGTTCCGAAATATTAAAGAAATTTATATATGGTATTGAGTGTTTACCATAAATCGAAGTTTTATTTATTTATCATACTCACACATACAAAATGTCACTAAAGAATATGTAATATAATTATAATAATTTACTTAAACCAACAGGTTTCATTGCAATCTTATCTAGAATTCGTTTTTTAAATAATTTTTGATTTATGACATCATTTTTAATTAGTCAGTCTGTAATTTACTGACCGACTGATATCTCAAGATCCAACAATGATAATGTATTGAAATTTTAGCCAAACATTGTTCTTAGGTCCAAAACTGGAGTCAGCATTTTATTTAATATCATCATACTACAAAAAGTTTGAAAGTTTTAAATATCTTCATTGGCATTTACAGATCAAAAGCTAAAAATAGATTCTGGTCTGTAAAATGTACTAAATTGGATAGTCTTACTACTGACAAAGTTTCATTGCAATACTAGGTCCACAACTTGAGTTAGCATTTTATTTAATTTATGTAAAATACACCCAAGGCAAAAAAAAAAAATTGCAAAAAAAACAACAATTTTGTTTGTTTCTGTCTAACGTTTCCAAAAATCATAAAGTGATTTTTAATAAAAAAAAAGCAACATGGAATTAGTGATCGACCACTGCATAATTAGTTGAAATTACTATAAATGGTTTTATTGTAGAGTAACAGATGTTTTACTCATATTCAGAATCTTCTCAAAATACTTAAAAGATCCAATTACTCCCATAAATATCCTAGTGGGCAAGAACTTGTTCAAAGTCAGCAGTAAAGAGATGCTAGAACAATATTGTTCTAGCATCTTTACTGTGGACTTATGTTTTCTTGAATATTTGAAGTTACCTTTTATAAGTTCGTATAGGTTCATATCCAAAAGTTCTATAATCAATGCTAGCGTCCCTGTCTTTTTGTCACTAAACAAATAACAATCAATTGAAATATATAATTACTAGTTACGCAAAGGAGGTCAGCAGACTGTCAATGAATTGCAATTGAATAGTTAAGACAATTAACTACAGTAGTACACAACCATTTTTTTATAAGCATGAAGCTTACAGTAAAAACGCTGAAAACTCTTTGCAACTTAAAAGCATACGCTAATATCCGTGATTGTTTGCTCTTATTTCGAACACTGACAAGTTCACTAAAAAATCTACTCACAATATAACTTCCATTAATTCAACCACATTTGCATGTGGGCTCAATCTCCTCATACATTGTATTTCACGAAGATTATTAACTTGTTCAAGGCTAAAATAGAATTCTAGAATTATATAAAGATATACTCATTTGACTACAATGAAAAGTGTTAAGCCAATGAGCTTGCAATGGATTGGACGAAGAAACCAATCCATTGCAAGATCATTGATTTAAATTTTGGAGATCGTCCCTAAGAGAAACAGTATCTACTTTGAAGATAATAAATTTCCAAAATGGACAATCTGCAATACTGTATCATCTACAAGAATATAGTGAGAAATATTAGAAATTCAAATTATCAAAAAAGTACTGCAAGCCAGACAACCTCATTCCACAGGATGCATTTTACTGTCATAATTATGCATTTATAATTTATTCTAATAAAATTCATAAATTATTATAAATAATTATAACAGTTTTAATTTTCCATGAAATTTAATATCTGCTAAACAAAAATTTGAATATGGCACAATCACAAAATTATAAATACTCACAGAATTTAGTATTATAAGGTTACAAATTCAGATAAAATAGAAACATCAAGTAACCAAAAGATTTCTATTTCATTGTTACAGTAAAAAATACCTTTTTTATAAAACACTCTCTCATATAATAACAAATAATACCAACCTGTCAAATTGTTGTTTCATACGTTTGCATGCATAGTATTGACCATTTTCTATACTTTGACATTTCAACACTTCTGAGAATGTTCCTTCACCTTTCTTTCCCAAAATTCGGTACTCTAAAACATAATACAATATTTAAAATAACCACCAGAAATCACTTGTGGAGGAGCGTTTTTTCATATTGCTTTCAGCTGTCTCAGAAATACTCTTCCATACCCTGCATCTTTTTATTAATTTAACTTTTTTTATGACTGAAATTTCACAAGTCACAATACCTATTACAAACGTCTAACAGTTTAAGGCACTTAACTCACGTTAACTGGAGGTGGGGAACAATAGTTTTGTCAGGTGCCGTCTTGTTTATATTGTTTCACTACTTCTCTACCAATATTATTATCGGTGCCGGTTGGATAGTTTGTTATATTTGTGTGCATGGTCCTTTGTTGTCCTCTTCCTATGCATTTTGGCTAGTGATCAGACGTTATTTTATTGCCCCACCCACCCTGCCCTGGTGTGATTTTGTTTATGTTGTTTATTTAGCTTTTAGAGTAATTTATGAAAGCCTCATTGTAGTTTATGGAGGTTTCGTTATTTAGGCTTTTATTTCGCTTTCATAACATTGATATTTTTTATTGGAGTTTCTATTTATATACCACAAACAAAAGTAGCACATTTATTTACCTAGGAAGTTTTTTATAATTTACATATGGATATTTATATATAAAAAAAAGAAAGATTTACGTAGCTTAATATGTTATTTAACATTATACAATAGTATTTTATTCATTTGTTTATTAGTAGTCGGGTTGTTTGACCCATCTTCTAATTCGTTTTAAAAATATATGGACTTGTGGCATGCATTCACAGGTTGTTCACTAGTCACAGTTGTTGTTGACTTGTTTTAGCTCGAATGCACTTCTAAGTCCCATTTTAACCCAATCATATCTCTTTCTTGTTTGAACTCCCTGCTCGTTACCAGTTAACTTGTTATTAAATGCCATCATCATTTCCGCTAAATTTGGGCGAAATAACACAAACGCGTGAAAATATATTTTTTTTATTGTTTTTAAGAAATTATATTGTTCTCAAGACAAAAGAAGAAAATAGCCTATTGTCTACCAATTTTTGAACGTTTTGGAATTAGGTTTGATGAGAACATTACCTGTATCAATTTTTATTAAGAAATTCAAAGTAGTTCAGAAGTTAAGAGGGTAGGACCTTTTTTGGGGGGGGGGCG
>JAULBZ010006452.1:0-12376 GCA_032360805.1 Neoturris breviconis | reverse complement strand
TAAAATAAAAGTCAGTTTAGCCTATTATAATGCGAGTACAATGTCATGTCTGATTAATAAATCTCAATTTCTATGTTAAATAGTTACCAACTTAGGTTCTTAGATACAGTCCTGATCATGGTCAAACATGTTAAAGCAATTTTTGATGTCTAACAACTTAAGTTCTTAGATACGGTCCTGACCATGGTCAAACATGTTGAAGCAATTTTTGATGTTTAACAACTTAAGTTCTTAGATACGATTCTGACCATGGTCAAACATGTTGAAGCAATTTTTAATGTCTAACAAAATAATATGCCTGTGCAAAAAACACTACAATAATTATACAAAACACAAAAAAGGTGTTGTCACATCAACCAGAGTCTAAATGGTGTAATACAAAAAGGTCAAATAACTAATTCAAATGCATTTCCACGAGCAAGTTTTAAGTTATTATTGGTTCTTGAAATATTTTTTCATTTATATTTTATTTTCCATAACTTTGTATCTAAATGATATTTTTTACAGGAGTGCAGAGCACTGAGTTAATAACAGTAGTCGGAAATAAAAGCAAATAGTCACCGTGGAGAAGAGATTTTTGGGCATAGGTTCGATTTATTTTGAGCAGTCTTTCAATTGATCAATTTTTTATCAGCAACAAAGGTTACGTAGAAGCAATGAAGTTTTGTACTTACTGGTATATGGTATTTGTTGTTTCTTAATCTTCTTAGAGCTCGTTCGGGTCAGTTCAGTTCTAAAATATAGTAAATATAAATCATACTATAACACTTCTTATTTCAAATTATTGTCAGTTACGTGATGCATAAATAAAAATAATGATGCAATGACTAGTTAAACATGTACCAATCTTATAAATTAATATATTGAGTGTAAGCAGTGCCTTAAAAATTCAAACTTTCACTTTTTCATTTCCATTACTTTGAAAACATCTATATTATTCACAAACATTTCAATGCAAAATGTTTAAAAAGATTAACAACACCATGAACTGGAACATATATTTAAGATTCTTGTTGAAATTCAAAGTCACTCACTATAAATAAATATATAATTGTTTTCAATGTCAAAGCTTTGTCAGACAATACCTGTGGAGGAGTATTTTTTCAGTTTAATTTTCAGCTAAACAGTTGAAAACTAAACTGATAAATACACTCCTCCACAGGAATCGCTTGGCAGTTATATTTGATGCTGTATCAGTAAAATTCGCTACATAATTTCATGATTAAAATTTTATAATAGACAAAATTTTTCACATAATAAAATGCCCAAATTTTCATGTTGCAGTTTTCTTGTAATCCTCTAAGCCAATGAAAATGCATGGGACGTGATTAATTTTGACACTATAAACTAATAAATAATACAAACCGACTAGTGACATAAGCACCAGCACCAGCTTCAGATGAGAAAGGTTGTACAAGAAACTTTTCTTTACATATGACATTCTTCAAACCTAATCTTTTCTTTCTGTTCAGTTTGTATGAGCATACAGATGAGGATTTTAAGACTGGATCCTATCAGTAGAATTAGATAATAAATAACTATATATATATATATATATATATATGTATATATCAAGTCTGAATAATACAACTACCAGACATCAC
Organism: Neoturris breviconis; assembly: GCA_032360805.1. Classification (NCBI taxonomy): domain Eukaryota; kingdom Metazoa; phylum Cnidaria; class Hydrozoa; order Anthoathecata; family Pandeidae; genus Neoturris; species Neoturris breviconis. The sequence continues at coordinate 10,772 of JAULBZ010006452.1, read as the reverse complement.
CTGTGGAGGAGTGTTTTTTAGTATAGTGTACAGCTTTTAAGCTGAACACTATACTCAAAAAACACTCCTCCATGGGTGATGTCCGGTAGTTATATTCAGGCTTGTATATATATTTATATAAATCACTATGGACTAACTAATGCAAAAAGAGATTCGAATCCAACAATTTAAAACTGAATTTATTGCATTTTGCTGTATTGTTTGTATTGCAAATCTAATTGCTATTTTACAAAGTGCAATTCCAACTGTTGGAAATAAGAGTAAATAATCACTATGGAGGATCACTATGCTAAATATCACTCCCCCCACAGTGATTATTAAACTTTTAAAAAAGCTCTGTAATTCTCAGAAAATTTTAATCAATGGAGTTATGGCAAGTAAAGTTGCTATTATGCAAAATTCTAACCAAACGTAGCATGAATACTGTTCTTCTTCAAGGACAACATTTTGTTGCAAATGTTATTACTATCAGACTATACCTTAGGCATACCACTTTCACTTTTTTCATTGTGAGCATTTCCATAGATATTAGAATGTGTTATAAGATGTCCTGTACATGAGTTTAAATCTTTTATTTTATCAATATGTTCAACATTATCATCAACTATATCATCATGACCATTCTTATGAAGTATATAATTTGTAATGCAGCTTCCAGACACATCATCCTTAAGATAAATTAAAATTCATTCAGAATAACACCAAAACCTGATTTCAAATAAGGAAAAAATCATTATTTTGTGTCAAAATTTCTCACCAAAACCAACTTTTTGTTAGAGTTAAATCAACTAAAATTTACAAAATTCAACAAAAAAGAATCTGTACAGAAGGGTTTTAGGTCAACAAACTTGTAATGGATTGGTTTCTTTGGTACAAAGAAACCAATCCATTGTGAGATCGTTGATTTAGTACTCTCCTCTGTAGATTTTATTTTTGAGACGATCTCTAATCGTAAAGTTTGTCATAAAGGACAAGTCAAATAGAATTTTGTAATGATAGCCAGTTCACAAAATAAAAGGTTCAGAGGAAATAAAATTATTTTTTGGAAGTTTTTAAAGTGGTAAAGGATCATTTATGGAACATCTTTTCAAGTTTATATCAGCACAATACATGCTCAATAGGCAACCGTTAAAAAACATTATGCAAACCCTTACTCTGTGTTGATGAACTCAAAAGTTAATCATGTTTATCGTAACAATAGGACAACGTAACGTGAATTTTTATTTTGCAATCATTTTACCATTTTAAACTTCAAAACTTTGCACGAGTTCTCGGTCACTTATGTAATTAAGAAATGCAATCATCAGACTTACATCAATAATTTCCTTATTTTGGGCTTGTCGTATTTGAAGCATACTTAAAATACCACGTTGCATGTTTAGCACATCAGCTTTTGTTGATTTAACAGATGGGCTAACCAGCACAACCATACCATCTTTCATTGTGAATCGTAAAGCATGAGCAGACAGCCTTTTTGATAAATCATCAGATTTTAGTTCTTTGTAATTATCTTTAGATCCGAGTGATTCATAGATTTTCACATTATCTACCTGTAATAATGACAATACATATATCAAGTAGCTACTAAATACTCATAATTGATCATCAAAGAAACAGATCATTTTCAAATTTATTGTAATGATCTCTTTTCTTTGCAAACATTAAAATTTAGAATCCTGAAAATTATAGACAATTTATTTAACTTTTATAATACTACAATTGAAAACTTTGTAAATATTGCTATTACGTCCTCTATTTTCAAATGCCGCCCCCCTACAATCAATTAAACTCCCCTCTTTTAGAAAGAAATATTCAATAAACACCCCCTCTTTTAAATGCCCCCTCCTCCTTCGAATAAACTCTCCACCCCAAGATGTGAGAAAAGACCTGATAGACATTGTTTTGGATCTGTACATGACCAATATAAAGGAAAATTGCCATACACGCTATTTTGGTCGCCAATAGTATATGAAAAAGACAAAACGCCACCCCCTCTTTTAAACGCCCCCTTGAATAAACGCCTCCCTTAAAAATCAAAAAAATTAATAAATGCATCGGCATTTATTCAATAAAATACGATAAAAATGTATACAACTGTGATTACTGTGATGTGATTACTCGTTAATCATTTACTGGAAGTCATAAAGTAAACACTCTATTAACTTGCATTTTATAGTTCTTGTACTCTACATTACGTGGCAGTATTTTTTACTGCATTGAAATGTCATCCGTGAAAGTTGTGGTCAAACAAAACATTGTGACATTAACATCACTGCATCAATGTTATGCCTACCACAGTGCAACCACATACCACATACAATGCAGTATTATGGATCAATTGTACACTTCAGTAGCCAGTCAATAGTAAAACTGCACTGCTAGTGATTAACTAGTGAATCAGTTAGGTATCATTGTTGTGAAAGGCTTTATAATCATGTTTAATACCTTCAAATAGAAATCACAAGTTTCCCAATTGCCAATAACAACATTGGAAACAATTTTCAATCGTGTTACATTTTCTGTTGTCCCAATGATACCATTCTCAATGACACCAACATATCCAAATCGATCAACACGATCTTTACGAAATTGGCGATTTGCTTAAAGAAATCATAAGTAATCATAGCACTTTGGCCTTTGTTTTTCACATAATGTTTGTTCTTTCGACAGTGTTATAATATCATTTTCTGTTGCCACATTATAAAATTAGTGGGTAAATCCTAACAATTTTCACTCTTAAATAATATAAAAATACGATAATAACATAGTTTTTTTGTTTAGGTAGAGCCGATTGAAATATATATATATGAAATATAGTATATATATATATACTAATACTGCAATCTGCATATATCCATTCTTTCAAACAATTTAGATCAACTATCAATTATTTTTGAGACATTATATATGTGTATGTTTATCTTCAAACTTAACGAAGGGTAAATAATATAATTACCGCATTTCTTTGCACCGATGTGTTTATGTTTCTTCTGAGTAGAAACTAAAAATAAAATAATCCACATGTACCTCGTTTGATTAGTATACAGCCAAATCAAATCTTACAGGCTTGAGTGTAAAATCTAGCCTCAAAACGAGTTATGGGCACCATCTGTTCCAATTAACGCATAGAACAGTAACATGAATCGAGTCCCATCTTCTCAATATTCAAATAAAATTAATACGGGTCAAATAAAGTTTGTTCGAGATCTACAAAATTAATGCGGTTTCTGAGACATTTCAGATCTTTTTTCTTTTGAAGAACACAACTATAACAGATAAAATTAACAAAAAGCAACTATTAAGTAACACTTGTCCATCTGTCTGTCTTATTGTTATTAAAATGTCTTAAACTATAATCAAAGGTGAACTCAAATTTTTCGAACGCCAGCTTTTCCACCTGTTTAAAAATACGTCCTTTCCTTTATTAGTCTTTAAAAACTTAAAACAGAGGAAAATGTCGATTAAAAAGATGTATGAGGAAATTTGTTTCCAATAGGAAAAAATATTTTTCTGGCAGGAAAATGATGTACAAAATTAACGTCTCATGATATCATCATCCATTAAATTAACATTAGTTAAAATTAATGACTATGAAATTAAAATCCCCAAAAATTGCGTTAAATTTTCTAGACGTTAATTTCTTGGAATAAAGGTATACTATTCATTTATGAAGCTATACGCTCAAAAATCAATCTATCCACAAAGGTCGAAAGCAACCGAAAGTTCATTTCTTACTTTTCATTATTGGAAAATAAAATGCCATGCACACATGTGAATATATATATATTTATAAAAAAATCTCATATATTTTTTTGTTTGTTATTTAGCTGTTTTCAGCATTCATTTAGAGAAAATAATAGCATTTACAGGATAAAATATATCTATTGCACGATTTATGAATATTGGAATATAATCATCTCCATCTTCAAACTCATATTCATATACATGACCCCTAAATTGCAAACGCTAGCAAAGGTTTTGTAATCATATCAGAAAGACATGCCATTCTTCACGTATCATTATGACTCAATGTGTCTTTGTTTTCTTCAATTTATTTGTCTCATCTTATAATCTTACATGAAAGAGTTCATTGATAATTTGTGTGTGTCATCAGATAGCATCCTGACAGAGAAACTTAACTACTATACTTTGTTTCATAAATACTAAAAGTTAACATTTAGACACTGTTGTTGTTATATGCAGTGATTCTAATGTGTGCACAATTTTTAGTGCTTTTGAAGGTTTCGCGCAAAATTTCATTAATCGCAAACTACAAATGCTCTGATATTTAATGTACCAAAAATCTATTTCCATGTTCTTTCAGAATAAACCGATTCATACACCCTCCTTTACAAAGTCTTTTCTGTATGGTTCTTGGATATCAGACATAAAACATTGTCCAGATTTCAATCAAAGTTACGGTATTGAAAGTAGCCCACCAAACCAAGCAAAAGTTAAATCTAGCAGGAAAATGATTCATATCCATCATACATCATGGCGCAATGTACGCATTATATCAGAATGCAGTATATATTGTCATAGCGATGCAATTAATTATATATTTATAAAATATACTTATATGTTATATACTTACATGTATATATGCTATAGGATACGTACACAGGCTATATGCATACAAGACAATGTACAATGTACAGGCTATATGATAAGTGATGTATATACATAAGCAATTCAACATACATATGCTATATACATAAGTATACATAGGGCATACATAGACAGCGATGGAAATAAGGAAAAATCTTTTCATCGGTGAAAATCTCGAGCGCAGCGAGGCGTTTAAGCGAACGAGGTTTGGGGTTTGGGAAAGAAAATTTTTAGATTTGGCCTTAAAATATGCAATTCTGGGTCATTTTCAACACCTTTTATATCTAATTGGAAGAAGAAGAAGCTGTCCAAAAATACAATATGAATGCCATAGCCAAAGTCTCATAAAAAATTGAAATATCAAAACAATTTCTAAGTCTCCACTTCTCCCCTTCTCATTTGGGTATGATATATGCTTGAATGTGTTAAAATCCTCATAGAAATCAAATTTTCAAAGATTTACTACTGTATATAAGTCTCCATTTTTTAAAAAAACATTTTTTGCAGATACTTGGTCAGCAGTCTTAATATTGCCTAGAATGCTGATACCAAACTCAGGAAGGTACCACAACTTTTCAGTTCATTGGACCAAAAACTCAATTGTGACCTTTTTTGCCCAAAACTTAGACCGAGTGGAAGTAATCAAAAAATCTTTGGCAAGTATTTCTAAAAATTACCTTGCATGCTGGTATCAAATTTCAAAATGGTAGCCCTACAGATACATGGTCTACTAAGTAAAATAGGACACTACAAAGTGATAGTACTAATAACCCATGTAAATTTGTGTTGGAATCTTTCGAATCAGATATATGTTAAGAGCCTTAAGGTTGATTTCTGTTAGAAGCACATTCAATTTCTACCAATTGAATGTCTTCTTTTGACTTTCGCTCAGAATTTCCTGCATAATGAAAATAAACCTTACTGAAGTATCATTATCACCAGGGCTCGAAATAACAGCCGGTCATCACTGTGGAGGAGAGATTTTTCCGAATATTTTCAGCCAGGTTAATAAATATTTATTGGCTGCGACCCAATCCTGAATATAACTGCCGAATGTCACCTGTGGAGGAGTGTTTTTTTAAAATAATGTTCAGCTCTTAAGCTAAACACTATACTCCAAAAACGCTCCTTCAAGGGTGATGTTTAGCAGTTATATTCAGGATTGCAACCGTGAAAATAAATCCCTGCAGAAAGTTTTTTACAACGTCCTGGGAAAAATACTTTGGTTTTTATTCCGAAGAAAATGAGTGAACAAGCTTTAAAACGTGTTTTATGTAATTATCCCGCTGAGAATATAAATCCTAGGAAAAATCTGAAATGGCTTCTTTCAATGAAGTATTTAAGATTCATTCGCAAAAAAAAACAACCTCGAATATATATCCATGAAAATAAAAAAACCAAATCCACAAAAACAGATATTAAGGAAAATTAAACTACAGTAAAACTAAACGCATTTACTAAAAGGTTTTCTCTGTGCCTAAACTTGACGGTATTACAATCTATATATATAAGTATATCAAAAATGTTTGAAAAATTTGCGAATTGTACTACTGTATAACTCAGAATATAAGATTCCCCCCACCCCCGAAAATAAGCCCCCCTCCTCCCCATATTAAGCCCACCAAAATGCTAGCACACAAATCGTTCCATGTATAAACATGCCCATGGACTTATACAAGAAGAAATATACTCTCTCTAGTTTCTGTCAACTTTTGTAGCTCAACGTATATATACAAATCGTTTATATACAGTACTTCGGCCCCTGTATGCGAAATATACAAGGTAGTTTATTGCCTCCTCTGATGACCCAACTTTCTTCTGATGCTTTTCTTTCTTGTATTTGTTATATTTGTTGCTATTTGTCTCTGTATAACCCCCACTTTCCCCACTTGTATAAGCCCACCAAAAATGCTTATAAACTTATATAAAGCCCTAGTAGGCTTACTATTCAGAGTTTTACCTTATCCACAAAATTTTATCATATTGGACACATGAAATTTAATATATATATATATGTATATACCTGTTAAATTTAAAAAAAAATGGGGACAACGTAAGAAATTATATAATAACAAGGTTCCAACATTTAGTTTCAAAGCCAACAGGGTATGGTTGCAGGGTATATACAAAATATAATATATCTCTGGATAAACATTTTCAAAACGGCCACCTTCTATGATGTAAGCATGACGAAATATCAGGAAAATCATACTTCCTCTATCTCAATAGATATCTCAATAGATTAATACACGGTACATTTGATCTTGATTATAAGATTGCAATGATGAATACATAGCTAGCGTTAAAATGAAAAAAGTATCAACCCTGTCTCTAGGTTGCTAGTTTTTTCCTGCCAGTTTTTTCTGGGTCGGTTTCTAGTTTGTTCCTGCACGGTTGTTCTGGTCCGTTCCTGCTCGTTTCAAATTACAGAGTAACTAGAATGCCTTTTATTTGAATTAGACTGTTAGATAATCCTTGCAACAGTCGCTGTTGATTAAAATTAAAATGGGTTGTAGATGTGGTTTATAAGAAGAAGGGTAATGTTGTTGTGCATGTCCATGAAAAATCTGGGCATATTCCGAGCAGAGTGAGAGGAGATGTTATGTTGAAAGAGAAAAACTTACTGCACTGCGCTACGATATTTTCCTTCAGGGTCGCCTTTCTCGTGGCTCATATCAGGATGGTTTTCGCCTCATCCCAGAAATGCATTAAAATCATATGTACAAACAGAAAACAGTTCTCCCGTCTAACTGAATCTAACTTTCACTTTCTTTCTTTAATGCGCATGCCCCTCAATTCACAGAAATTGCTACACTCTCCACCAAAGTATTATTTTCTGCCTCTGAACTAGAGAATAGTTGGTCTAAGTAGGCTAATGCACGAAAATTAATAGGGCGCGAAATAGGCCGTTTTTCGCGCATAGTGGGCGTGAAAATTAAAAATTAATGGAAGCGAATTGAGTTGATGTTATAAATTACATAAGTTTAAAGTTTGCTTGGTGTGAGCGATGCATCAGCAAAAGACATTTAATTTTTTTTAACCCTAGTCCCGCCTGTTGCGCCTGTTCAACCCTTACCTGAAAACCGAATTTTCCGTGGACAGAAAAAAGACGAAAGAAAACTGTTAAAAAAAACCCGGCAAAAATTGACTAAATTTTCCTTAGGTGAATGAGTTTTCTACCGGTTAAATATTAATGCCGAATTTTTAATTAAACTGAACTGTATTCTTAGCTGATGGTTTTTTAGCTGGCCTACTACAAAATTAAATATTTGAGACAATGTAAAATTCGAACATAAGTTCCGAATTTCCACTTAGACAAAAAGCCTTAAATTTTAGTTAGCAAGACAAAAGACACACAAAATTGAATATGTTCCAATATGAGCCTGGGTACGAAGCTGCTAAGGACAGCATGATTTGTCGAGTTTTCAAAAAGACCTAAGATCCTAAGTGAGATAAATCTCTAGAGACTTGTCCTGGTCGTTTTCTGCATGGTCGTCCAACAAGCTTATCATCCCAGCACCGTCCAAAAAGTGATTTTGTTAAGAGCATTTTAAGCATTAAAAAGGTAGTATGGTTAAGAACATCAAGGCTTGTAGCAATCAGGTACGTTCTTATATAAAAAAACACGTGTACCGTAAACAAACAATATTAGCTAATACTAAGATTTTCAAAGATTTAAGCAACCAGGTTATTATGCTTGTATCGAATATCACTTTGCCTATAAGTTTAAAAATCTTAGCTCATCAATTTAGCAAAGGCCTCTTCGGCTCCTTCTGCTAAAACTGTTTCTAGAAACCGGCAGCAAAAGGAGTCAGAAAGCAGTGGAAAAGAACGTCGTCCAAAGGACTCTGCAATAGAAAGGTAAATACATAAGTATCGTACAGATTTCTACATTTCTACTTGTATCCGTAAATAGCAGCAAAATAATGGCGCGTTTTATTTACTTTTACCTATATATAATCACCTATTCTTAAGAAAAACGGCCTTTCACATACTGAGATCAAATTAAAAGCGGAGGCTGCTCAACTGTTTTCACGGATTACAGGGATCCTAGTTTGCTACATTAGGTTCGTGTTGTCAATAATTCTTACTTCAACGTATGAAAGATTTATTCTTTTTATTTTGAAACAAACATGAAACTTACCTTCATTCAGAAGAAGAACAATAACAATCAGTATAAAAAAAGCTTCTATCCTCATGTTATCGTATTGTCTAGATTGTCAGCCAAACTGCAACCTTAAAAAAACTCTAATGAGTTTTTTTATTTAAAGATGAGTTCAATACTGTAATTGTTTTTGTAACCCTCTCACAAACCAAAGTGATGTTATTATTGAGACATTTATTATTGATTCCGGATTATCGTTTTTTCCGTTGTGAGGCTTGTATTATACTTCAAAATATGACCCCAATATTTTCTTTACACTTCGAGTGAAATCTGTCAATCACGAAATAAAATTTATCTACACAATGAAAAAGTATCAAATTCATATTTATTGTCATAGCGTTTCTGTTTACTTAAATTCAGCAGAAAATTACGTAAATATATATTATAGATCTATTCTACATGTAGTCTTACGATACATGTCTGGGCCAAAGGTTACATTGACGGGATTTCAATGCTTAGCAAGCCCACACAGTATATCTTTTATCATTTATTGTAGAGCCTCTTGTTAACTAGCTAAGTTATCGCTACATGACTGTTTACAAGAGGATTAAAAAAAGCTTTCATGAAATAAACAATAAATGACGTCATTAACATCGTACGATATTTATATACTAAAAAGTATATAAACCTGCGTCCCCGCTGGCACACGACGTCAGAACAACGTTGTAACAACGTCAAAACGACGTTGCCCCGTCGTTTTGACGTTGTTGCGACATTGTTCCGACATCGTGGACCCACTGGGGTAACTGCACTGTGTCTTGATGATATATGAAATTGCTACATTAGCATATTCTGAGAGGTTTAGAATCTAAAGCAATGGAATGTGGATGGTTGAGATTGTACCAACATATTAGACCGTTTGGATGGACATTATTCCAATGGGCAAAAACTTGTTCAAAGTTAGCAGTAAAGAAGCTGTAACAACATCGAAGACGTGGTTCTAGCGTTTTTACTGCTGACTTTGAACAAGTTTTTACACACTGGGGTGTTTTCCACGTTTTTTCAATAATTCTATAAAATTCGAATTTATATTTTTAACGTAAAATGTTAAATAAATTGAATAAATGAACCTGAGCTGTAGTCCCAAATTACTAAGAGTATAGTGGTTTGGGACTGGAGGTGAGACTAGAATGCACACGCGCTTGAGTCTTTTCTTTACAAAAAGTATAGTTGCTTCTCTGCCAGCCAGCACGTGACGTTTTTTTCAACGTAAAAAAGACGTTGTTTTGACTTACTGACGTCAAAACAACGTCTTTTTTACGTTGAAAAATGTCACCCGTCCATTGGCTTAATATCATGTCACCCAGTCCTGAAGCTGCTTATCATTTTGAGCTAATGATTTGCGTAAATAGTTGTTCATAAACTAGTTTTAATTTTGATAAAAAAGGTTTTCTGAATGCGTTACCTAGGGATATTTTGCTAGCATATATAATACCCCCTTCCCCTCTAACTCCTGAACTAATATCGTTGGAGCAATGAAACATGGCACGATTATAGCCCAGCACAAGATCTTTTCAAAATTATATTAACCCTATATCTATCAGGCCTTTGCGAGGCTCCGTATTACCAGGGGGAGGGAGTGGGCTCATAGAGCCCTCCCCCTTTATAATTTCTGAACGGCTCATGGTTGAACTTTCAACTTTGAACACATATAGCCTATTATAAATTGTACCTGTTAGCAATCTTTTTGCTGACATCAGCATATTTATTGATGACGGCATTGAAATTAGCTTATATAGCAAAATGTCACGGTTTGAGGCTATTGCTTTTAGTTTTCGTTAGTCAGATAATGTTTTGTTGAAACTTTCTACATACGTATTCCATAAAATAAGATACTATTTCCTGTCAACCAAATTTGCTGACGGCAGTAAATTTTGCTAATGACCTCATAAAAAAATATTTTTTGATTATATTTGCTACACCCACAATCCCTCACTTTAATTATGAGACGTTTTTGAATTTTAGCAAGCAATATACACCACAAGCAAAACGCAAGTGC